>CAUYUJ010019381.1:372352-387352 GCA_963575745.1 Prorocentrum cordatum | reverse complement strand
CCAACAGATTCCTATGTATTCCTAAGGATTCCCAAGCGTTCCTATGGATTCCTGGGTCGTGAAATTCTTAGGAATTCTTGCAAATCGTAAGGATTCGTAGAAGACTCCGAAGGATTTCACGACGGACCCGGACGGGCAAGGCGTTCGGTTTGCGCAAGGAGTCTTCAGGATTCGCAAAAGATTCCTAAGGATTCGTAAGGATTCCCCGGGATTCCTATGTATTCTTCGGGTTTCCTTGGAAGTCGTAGGGAGTCGTAAGGATTCCTAAGGAATCGTCGGGAGTCGACGGGATTCCTCAGGATATCTAGGGACTCCTAAGGATTGCTAGGGAGTCGTAGGGATTCTCAAGGATTCCCAAGGGTTCGCAAGGATTTCTCGAAATTCCGATGGATGCGTAATGATTCCTAGAGATTCCTGAGGATTCCGAGATCGTGAAATCTTCAGGAAACCTGGCGCATCGTAGAGATTTGCGCGGGCCCCTAAGGATTTCATTCGGGACCCGGACGGGCAAGGCGGTCGGTTTGCGCAAAGAGCCTTAAAGGATTCGCAAGGGATTCCTGAGGATTTGACAGGAATCGTAGGGACTCCTAAGGATTCCTAAGGATCCCTGAGGAGTCGTAGGGCGTCCTATGGATTCCTAGGGAGTCGTAGGGAGTCGTAAGGATTCCTAAGAATTCCTAGGAATTTCTTGGCATTCCTACGCATTCCTATGGGTTCCTAAGGATTCCTAAGCATACCTACGGGTTCCTAAGGCTTCCTACGCACTCCTAGGGATTCGACGTAATGAGATTCGTAAGAATCCTTTCCAGGGGTTCCTAAGGATTTCACGAGGGACCCGGACGGGCAAGGCGTTCGGTTTGCGCAACGAGTCTTACGGCTTCGCTAGGAATTCGTTGGGATTCCTATGGGTTCTTCAGAATTCCGATCTAATGAAATCCTGAGGGATCCTTGCAAATCGTAGGGATTCGCAGGGTTTCCTAAGGCATTGCTAAACATTCCTAAGGATTCCTAGGTAGTGAGGTCCTTGGGAATCATTGCAAATCATGGCGATTCGCAGGGGGTCCTAAGTATTTCGCGAGGGACCCGGACGGGCAAGGCGTTTGGTTTGCGGAAAGAAATTTAAAGATTCGTCAGGGAGTCCTGAGAATTCGTGGGAATCTGTTGGGATTCCTGGAGATTCCCAAGGATTCCGAAGGATTCCTAAGGATTCCTATGAATTCGTGAGAATTCCTAAGGATTCCTACAGATCCCAAGGGAATCCTAAGAGATTCCTAAGGATTCCTGGGGATTCGTAAGGATTTCTTTGGATTCCCAGGGATTCGTTAGGATTCCTCAGGATTCCTAGGCATTCCTATGGATTCCTAGGGAACCCGAGATAGTGAACTCTTTGGGGGCCCGGACGCGCAGGGCGTTCGGTTTGCGGAAGGAATCTTAATGATTCGCTAGGGATTCGTGGGAAGTCGTAGGGGATTCTTAGGAATCCATAGGAATCCTTGAGAATCTCTAGGAATCTTTCAGAATCCCTAGGGATCCCTAGGATTCCCTAGCGACTCCTTAGGACTCCTTGCGCAAACCGAACGCCCTGCGAGTCGGGGTCCCGAGTAAATTTCTCAGGAAATCCCGCGAATCCTTACGATTCGCAATGATTCCCAAGGATTTCAATACCTACGAATACGGATTCCTAGGGATTCGGATGGACTCCAAAGGATTCCCAAGGATTCCGAAATAATGGAATCATAAGGGATCCTTGCGAATCGTAAGGAATCGCGGGGCTTCCTAAGGATGTCACTAGGGACCCGGACGCGCAGAGCGTTCGGTTTGCGCAAGGAGTCTACAGGATTCGCCAGGGAGTCCTAGGATTCCTATGGATTCTCAAGGATTCGTAAGGATTCCTGGAGATTCCTAGGAATTCCGAAATAATGAAATCCTTGGGGACCCGAGCGCGCAGGGCGTTCGGTTTGCGGAAGGAGTCTTGAGGATTCGCTAGGGATTCGTAGGAAGTCGTAGGGGATTCCTAGGAATCCTCAGGAATCCATTGGAATCTTTAGGAATCTTCATGAATTCCTAGGAATCCTCAGGATTCCCTAGCGAATCCTTGGGACTCCTTGCGCAAACCGAACGCCCTGCGCGTCCGGGTCCGAAGTGAATTTCTTAGGAAGCCCCGCGGATCCTTACGATTTGCACGGATTCCCACGGATTTCAATACCTATGAATACGGTTTCCTGGGGATTCGCTTGGGTTCCTAAAAGATTCCCAGGGATTCCGAAATCGTGAACTCCTTGGGATTCTTGCAAATCGTGAGGAATCGCGGGGTTTCCTAAGGATTTCACTAGGGACCCGGACGCGCAGGGCGTTCGGTTTTGGCAGGGTGTCTGAAGGATTCGCCAGGGACTCCTAGGATTCCCATGGATTCCTAAGGATTCCTAAGGATTCGCAAGGATTCCTAAGGATTCCTAAGGACTCCCAGGGATTCGTCGGGATTCCCAGGATCCGTATGGATCCCTGAAGATGTGTATGAATTCCTAGGGATTCCCCAGGATTCGTAAGTATTCCTAAGGATTCCGAAATAATGGAATCCTTGGTGACCCGGACGCGCAGGGCGTTCGGTTTGCGGAAGAAGTCTTAAGGATTTGCTGAGGATTCATAGGAATTCGCTGGGATTCCCGAGGATTCCTGCGGATTCCTATGGATTTCTAATGATTCCTAAGCATTCGTAAGGATTTCTAGGCATGAAATCCTTAGGAATCCTTGCAAATCGTAAGGGTTTGCGGGGTTTCTCGAAGATTCCTAAAGATTTCCCTAGGTACCCGGACGCGCAAGGCGTTCGGGACCCGGACGCGTAAGGCGTGTGGCCCGGACTGTCAAGTCGCTACCTAGTAGTAGTATTAATAATCCTACGTGCCAGTAGTAACAACACAAACATCATATTACGACTGGTGCTCGCAGGACGTCAGAGAAGCATGTCGGGGGCTTCTCGGCAGCGCATTTTGTCAAGGCGTTGGACGTGAATGGGGTAAACAGGAGGATGGTGAGGGAGCGAGGCCGCGACCTCGGAATCGTAGGCAGCGAGGGGCACGTCGTCGACGTCGCACTTGTAGAACTTGGCCTGGGCGACGGGGCGGTGGTAATCACTCGTTTGCCAATCCTCCTCCTCCCCCTCCCCCTCCTCCTCCTCCTCCTCCTCCTCCTCCGTTCGCCGCTGCCCCTCGCCCACCCGAACAAAATGGAACGGTCCTCAGGGTGCGCAGGCGCGCAGGAACGAACGCTCCACCCCACCGTCGCTCGCGGGGGGCGCAGGCGGGGAACAACAAGATTTGAGGCTCCTCCTGAACCCCGCGCCGGCGACGAGATCGCCGCGCCCCCCAACGCGCTGGCACATCCAAAGGGTTGCCGTGCTCGGCCGGAATTCCGGCCAGCGCCAGCACCACTGTCAAAATCTCTGTCTCTTGACATCAGTGTACGTGCCCAAGGCAAAAGAAGACACAATGAACCACTGCCCAGCCAGCATATGCCAGCTCTAATCTTTGGTTCAAAATCTGGGTGGCGCTGGTCCTCGCCGCGCTTTATCCCCATTTATCGTTTTTCCACTGCAGCCACGCGCGGGCTAGGACAAATGTACAGCTGGGGACAGAAAAAAATGATTGGGCCGAATGCGATGTGCTGGGGCGCAACTCCGCTAAACACCCTGTCGCATCCTGCCAAACGGAAAAGTGAGGACACGGGTGGCGTCGTGTGCTGCAGCGTCCGCAATTCAACATTCGGAGTAGTGCTGAGATTTATACCAACATATACCCGATTAGGAATAGTAGGACGATGATGATTCACGTCTTCATTGAATCGGGTGAAACGAATTGAGAGGTACGGGCGAGCAAATCATTCGAAGAGAACGCCCAGCATGCAAAATGCGTGAATGCGTTGCCACTTGCAACGCCCACTAATTCTATGCCGAATTTGTGAAGCCGGTTGTTTAAATAAAGCAAATGATTCATTGGATCAGTTGTCAGAGCATGAGCAATGAACGTCTGAATTTGACAAGTGAACGACACTGAAAACATGGCAATACTGGCTTTCTCGAAGCTGGCGGAAGAATACTCTCTTCTACATGATTTTGCAGCACTTTCAGTAACGAGCTGTAGCTCAAGCGGCGCCTTGGCAACCAGACGCATCCGAATACCTGCACATCCCCTGACGCCCTGCCCCTTCCCTTTCTTTCTTTCGAACGAATTCCGCCAACGGTTGCAGCCGCCGCAAGCTAAATCCAGAAAGCGGGTGAAATCGTCCGAAATTCCGTCAACGTTTTGGGGGCCAGCGCCGGCGACCTGCGCGGCATGCCACATGGCCTGCGGTGACGGGACCGCCCGTCTTCGGAGTCTGGGGTGCGTCCTCGGACAGTCTGCCAGCGACTCGGCGAGCACTGCAGCCTGCCGCAGGCAGGACATGGCTAACGCGGGAAGGCGGGACCCCTCCCTCTTTCCCTCCCCGTCCCCCTTCGCCCTCCCTCCCCCTCCCTCCTTCCCGCCTCCCTCCCTGCCCCCCACGTCCTTCTCGCTCCTCCTTGTCTCCCCTTCCCCTCCTCTTGTCTCCTCCTGCTGCTGCTGCTGCCCCCCCAGGCCCAGCACCGCGGGCCACAACCCCTCCGCCGTGGGCTGCCGACGCCCGCAGTGAACACGGCGTGGCGCGCGCCGGCCGCCGCGCTGCGGATGCCTGCAGCGCAGCCCGCAGGCGGGACGTGGCTCTGCCGGCTCTGCGGCCGCGGCCGCACCTCCCAGCCTGAGCAGCGTTTCGCCAGTCCCTGGCATGGGACCCCACTGGCCGCCCGGCCCACCCAGGTGGGTATATATATATATATATATATATATTTATATCTATATCTATATAACTATACATATGTATATATGTGTAGATGTGTAAATACATATATATATATATATATATATATGTATATACACATTCACATCGCTCGTGCTTCCGCGTACAACAGCGTCCAGAGATCTGCTGTGCAGCAGGCTTGTGATTTGAAAGGAAGAGCGCCCTCGCAGCGCGGGCACTCTCGAGGAACGCCTCTGCCTGCGCCCACCTCATAGCCAGCAGCTTCCATTGAATGTGATAACTGTGAAAAGCTATGATAATGCGCTCCATATGTAAATGTTTATATGTGTATAGTCATGTATATATGTACACATGATCCTGGGGCGAGGGTTCACGGGCCCTCCCCCCAAAAGGGGTTGGGTCCCAGGGTTCCACAGGCCCCCCCCCGCCGCCCCAGATGGGATGGGGGGGACGACGACGACGACGATGACGACGACGCCGACGCGGACGAAAGACGGAAGACGCCGACGGAAGACGACGACGCCGCCGACGCCGATGGAAGACGCCGACGGAAGACGACAACGACGACGATGACGACGACGACGACGGCGACGAGGGCGGCTGCGACGGCGACGGCGACGGCGACGGCGACGACGACGACGACTACGACGACCACCCTCCACCACGCCACGCCCACAGGGCCACGACGTGAGGGGGGGGCGATCCCATTCGCGAGGCCCTTGCGAGGCTCACGAGCGTACCCATCCAGTGCATGGGAGGGGGGCGGAGCCCTGGATCGCATATGCCGGCTCCTTCGGGTCTCGAGGGGCACACCCTCAGCTGGAAGGGTGGGCTGGTTGGGCTGAGTTTTTTTTTTTTTTTTTTTTTTTTTTTTTTTTTTTTTTTTTTTTTTTTTTTTTTTTTTTTTTTCTCTCAATGTGTGTGTACATATATCTATATATATATATATATATAACGTTTTTTTTTGGGGGGGGGGGGGGAATGGCTGGGCTGAGATACCATGGCCCGGCGGGGATGGGGATAGGCTGGACGACGCCGACGAGCCTGGGCTGGGTCGAATCGCCACATCGGATTGGCTCGGAGACGGCTCGGCTCGCCGCGCGCGGCTCCTGCTGGCCCTGGCCGGTGCCTGTGGATCGAACCGAATCGAACCGAATCGGAGTCGTGGCGCCGGCCTGCCTCTCGCTGGGCTGCAAGCCTGCGGCCGGCCGTGCTGGTGCTCTGGATGCTCTCGGCAGTGGCCAGCTCCTTCCGTAGGGGAACAAAAAGTGGCATAAACATACAAACTCGGAGGTCCGCGCGGACCTCCGAGTGTTTATGCTTATGCCACTTTTTGCTCCCCTATTCCATGCCCAGAGCTTCGGGCTGCGGGCGTCGGTGCACGGGCGACGGCGCTCCCCCGCCACGCTGCCACCGACGCGACCCGATGGATCCAGCGGCTCTTGCGGGAGACTGGTGCGTCTGCACCCCGGGAGGTATCCGGGGGCCGACTCTGAGCTGCCGCTGTCTCAACCCGCCGTGCTCCGAGCATCGCCCGGGATGGGGATGGGATGGCCTCGCTCTCCTCGGCGTTCCGCGTGAGCCTGGAGCGCCTCCATGCGCCCTTCCGCCACCCGATGGCCAGGGCGGCAAGCGCAGAAGGCGGAGACGCAGCTCCTGCCACCCCCTGACCTCGAGGGCGGCTGCCGGCGCTCGGCGGAAGACCTCTCCGAGGCCGAGCGGCGTGGCCGCGCCCGCTGCAGGCCCATGCGCTCGTGCGCGCGAGGCCGCGCGGGCCCTCGAGGAGGCTTGCCAGGCACGCCGACAGGCGCAAGCCTGCGAGCGAGCGAGCGAGCCTTGCGACAGGCGGCGCGCGAGCAGGGCGAAGCAGAGCGCCGCGACGTCGAGTTGCGGCGCTGCCCCGGGCGTTGTTCGGGCGCCGTGATGGCACTATCGCGGGAGCCAACAACTTCGAGGGTGTGTGAAATCTGTTGGTTCGAAGCAAGATCAACCAACGTCGAATCGCGAAACCGAATCGAACCGGACCGTGCGTCGCATCGAGCCGAATCGGCACAGTCGGAGTCGAGTCGGATTGGTCGCGCCACTTCACACGACAGCGCCAGGCACATATGGGGCGCATCGGATCGTCGGAACATCGGAAGCTGCTGAACCGTGACTGTCCAGCGATCGAGCGGCCCATTATCTGGCCGACCAGAATCGGACCGAACCGTCCAAAATCCATATCGGATCGGCCGACCAAAGTCGGATCCAGCCGGCCCGAATCGATCTTGAATCGGAGCGGTCGGATCGAACCGGACCCTGTGTGGAGGCTGAACGGTGTCCGCCGGGGCCGTAGGCGACCCGAGGAGGGGAAGGCGAGGAGGAGGAAGAGGAGGAGGAGGAGGAGGAGGAGGAGGAGGAGGAGGAGGAGGAGGAGGAGGAGGAGGAGGAGGAGAGAGGAGGAGGAGGAGGAGGAGGAGGAGGAGGAGGAGGAGGAGGAGGAGGAGGAGGAGGAGGAGGAGGAGGAGGAGGAGGAGGAGGAGGAGGAGGAGGGGAGGACGGGTCGCCCAAGCCCTTCGGAGAAACCCGGAGGCCTCTCCTTGGCCCCCCTCTTAAGGGGGAGTCATGCTGGCTTCCTGTGGGCCGGCGGCCCCCTCCCCTCTCCTCTGGCGACGTGGGGCCCTGAGGGAGCTCGGCCTGCTCCTGGGGACCGGCTCCCGTGCTTCGAGCATGGCTCCAGCAACAAAACCAAGCTCGCGCATCTGATAGTTGAACACCGACTACCAGTTGATTGCTTGCTCAGTTGCAACATAGTTCGGAAGCTGCTTGACCCTTCGTGTTGGGTGGTGCATTTTTTCCAGACAGCTTCGACCTTATACCTCGTAGAGCTCCAGACGGCCCTGGGGGCCAGGAGAATGGCTCTCAGGATGTGAGGGGCAACGATAGGGAGGGACTGGCATAGGGGGGGGATGCATTGACCTGGAATCGGCGATACATCGCCGATCCGTCGGCGGCGATAGGCCTGCGATCGTGAATCCGCACGTTCCTAGGCAGGTCTGGGCTAGCGGGCCCCTGTCGGCGATCAATGGGCGGTTGGGGGTCGATGCAGCCCCCCCTATGCCTATCCCCGCCTATCGTGGCCCCTGAGGAGGCCAGAGGCGACGAGGCCCCCGGATCTGAGGGCTCCCAGTGGGCCTGAGACCTCCTCACGCCCACCCTCGGCGGCAAAGACAAGTGACCCTGGGGAGGAGGAGGAGGAGGAGGAGGAGGAGGAGGAAGAGGAGGAGGAGGAGGAGGAGGAGGAGGAGGAGGAGAAGAAGGAGGAGGAGGAGGAGGAGGAGTGACCTCTGGTGCGCGGCTTCTTGGTGGCCGCGAGGTGAGGGGCAACGATAGGGGGGGACTGGCACAAGGGGGGACACATCGACTTGGAATTGGCGATACATCGCCGATACGTCGGCGATAGGGCCCCGATGATGAATCCGCATGTTCCTGGGCAGGTCTGGGCTATCGGGCTCCCATCGGCGATCAGTGCGCGATTGGGGGGCGATGCATCCCCCCTATGCCTATCCCCCCTATCGTTGCCCATGACGGGGGCACCAAACACCAACGCGCAAGACGCTGCTACCTCTTCCCCGGTGGGCCCGCACCAAAATTCACTCTGGCGAAAGGTCATTCTTACAGTCGGACCTGGGCTGGAAGAGCCCCCCTCAAGCACATGAGACCCTCCGTGGGCCCAAACAAGTAGAGCATCCAAGGGTATCCTCCCCAGGACGCACAAGAAAGCCCAACCAGCACGAAGAACATCAGGGCACCCTCCCCGCATCGACCTCGATCTCACACCTCGGTCCGACTGCACGCCTCGTCGACTCCTCCCCGCTGCCTTCGAGCCGGCCAGCCCTCGGCTCGGGCCTCTTGGCCTCGTCCACTCGGGCCCCCCGGCTTTAGCTCAGCAGTCTCGTGTCCTTCGGGCTGGGACCCTGGCTTTTGCTGCCCTGCCCCGCGCGCAGGGTACGCCTCTGCTGGCTTCTTTTCTGGGGGGGGGGACTCGGCCCTCAGCATTGCTACATCTTGAGCCGGCGGCGAGCCCGGGGGGGAAGTGAGAGGGGGCGGGCCTTCTCAGAAGGCTCGGAAGTCCCCCGGCCTTCTGAGAAGTTTCCTCAGCCTTCCCCGGAGAGGCAGAACACTTCTGAGAAGGCGCGAGGGCTTCTGAGAAGTCCCGCCGCC
Source organism: Prorocentrum cordatum (assembly GCA_963575745.1). NCBI lineage: Eukaryota > Dinophyceae > Prorocentrales > Prorocentraceae > Prorocentrum > Prorocentrum cordatum. The sequence continues at coordinate 378,319 of CAUYUJ010019381.1, read as the reverse complement.
TTCTGAGAAGGCCTTCGCCTTCTCACTTCCCCCCCTCGCTTGCCACCGACCCTCGGCGTCGCCACATCTTGAGTCTCGGAGATGCAGTCCTGCTCCCTCCCGCTCCCTCGTCCCCCTCCGCCGCCAACCTCGCCTTCGCCATCATCCTCCTCGTCCTCCGCCGCGCCTGCCTGCCCTCTGAGGAGGGCTGTGGCAAAGACGAGCAGTAAGGGGAGGGGAGGGGAAGGAGAAATCGGCTACACGCAGCTGTGATCCTGTGCGAGAGTGCCACCTTTGGAGGGGGCCGCGAAAGGGGGGGGTACCAGATCCAAGCGCGCAAGCCAATGCTGGGGGGACCCGTCTGGTCCTGCAGCGCGGGTCACTCCGGCGAAGGCTCACCCTGCACGCGCGGCCGAAGGGGCGGAGCACCCGAGCCAGCCTTCGGGTAGGAGCCAGCCATGGCCTCGAACTGCTCGGCGTACCTTCCCCCCCCCGGAGGGCCCGAGCAGCACGGAGAGCCACGGCGGGGGCCACGGCGTGGGCCGTCGATTTCACGGTGGCCACGGCGGGGCGGGAGGACGACAGCCTCGGCGCGCCGAGGCAGCGGGCCAGGGCAGCCCTCACGGACGCGCGGCAGGCCGGGGCCCTGGACACGATCTTCCAGGCCCGAGCGGCCGACGCCGTGCTCTGATCACGGCGTGGCGGGCTTGCCCTCTCGAATCGTTTTTGTTGGAGGCCCCAGGGGGGCCGGTGAGGGCCCCCACATGATCGTACATGCGCTTATGTTCTGATCTCCAGCGCATTCAAACGACATGCGCACAACCACTACGTGCATAAACCCACACACATCTGTACACACGCAGCTTTCAGGACCGACGCCCAGAGCCCATTACCTGACCACATTGTGCCATGACTCATGCTGCGCATTCACAGAAGCTATGCTCATTCTTGCAAGTCCCTGGTTGCTCGTACATCCACCACAGGCTGCCATATCCGATATGATTCGGCCAACAAAGACGGCATCTTCAAATTTCTTTCACCAGCTGCCCTCCTCCTCCTCCTCCTTGCCCCTTCCGCCTCCTGGTTCAACACCCCAATATTGGCCTCCCATGACAGCATCACTCACCTTGCGCTTTCGCAATCTTCCTGCTACAGCGTACATCTTGCTAGCGAGGCTGAAGTGGCCCGTGTAGAAGCCGACCATCATTGGCGCCTCAGCTTGCAGCAGCTCGAGGGGAAGCGAGGGCGCCCAGGCGAGCTCGCTCAATCTCAGCAGGGCCACTGGCAGGATGATCGGGCAATCAGCTCCCCCACAAAGCTGAAACTCTTTTCGTGCCTTTCATACCATCAGTGCTGATCGGTTGGGGGGCGCGACCTCCGAGCTGATGGTGCGTGGCGTCAGGGAGAGGGCGGCGGCCACGGAGGAACGGCGGACAGCACGCAGGCGAGACTGCAATTGCGTAGAGGGACGTTGCGGCGCACACGTGGGAACACCATCCCGACACTCTTGCGCCAGGCGGGTGCGCAAGCGAGGCAGCAGACTCGCGCCGCCTGCACGGAAATCTTGCAGCCGCGGGGGGAACAAGAACAAGACGGCACCGCCTGCCATGCACCTCGGGCAGCCCAACGAGGCCAGCTCACGAAGCTGATTCCGACAAGGGCTCACTTTCGACCACGGATCCCATGGGCGCTTCTAGACGCCACGCTCTTTTCTGCACGCGCATTGTTCACGTCTCACTCTCCCACTCGCGTGACGATAGAACTGTGCACTTCGACACATGAATGCAAGCACGAAGCGCCGTGAGCCGCTGCCTGGACGCACACATCAACCTGTACGCATTATATATGCATATATATAGATATGCATATCATTATCAAACTGATGTCATATTTGTGTACGTGCATATACACATATCATTTAACATCCAAGCTGTTTCTCAGCTTTGGCGAACCAGCTGAGTGCAACACTTCTATCAACTGCATGGGCAGTCGAAGTCCAGCCTGCCCTGGAAGAGCTGCGAATGACTGACGTGCACGCTACAACTATGCCCGGTATGATACTGTTGAATGTCTTCCCGCACGGGGGGCGTGCTTCGCGTCGCAATTCCCCCCCCCCCTCGTGCTTGGGCTCAAGGGCACCCAACAAGTGTCCAACCAGACTTCGTGGACAAGAACAGATCGGGAGCGGCAGCAAGGTCTAGCCTACACATTGGGAACAGCACCCGCCCCGTTCGTCCTTCTGTTCCTACAATGTTCGAGAGGGGCCGCACAACCGACCATGTGTAACGAACCCTTCTGGCAATCCTCGAAGCGACGAACCGCTACCAGACAGGTCGGATACCTGCTACAGACATTCAGCCACAGTTGCGCCCCCAGGAGACGCGGGGGACGCGAGCAGCAGGGGGGCTGAGCGGGATCTCGGCCGAAGCCTGCACGTGGTGAAATTGAAAGGCGAATAACCAAAAGCCCTATACGCGTCGGCGCGGTGCGCAGACGCTTTCGTGCGAGTTCGGCACAGCGGGTGCAACTGATTTGACCTCTCCAGAGGTGGGTGGGGCTCCAGTGTTCTAGTGTTCTGGACGTGGACCGCTCCCAAACCCCCGATCTCTGCAAAACTGACGCTTCTTGTTAGGTCGTGCGTGTCCTCCTACAAGCGGATTTTGGACGGAAAATGGAATATACCCGTCAATATTAACAAATGCTCCAAAATACTAAAAACATCGTCCCCAGTCGTCTTCTTTCACTATTTTTCAATACTTCTCCTGTGGAGGGACACGCCCGACTTAAGCTTCTTGGGGGGTCATGCTCTCCGAAGAGAAACCAGCATGCCGCCGCCGAGAAAGCCAGGCCCCCTCTGGAATGCCCTGCGCCAGCGCGACCCTGATGGGCATGCCTTGGCAAACCCAAGCTCGGATCGGTGCAGGGACGCGGCATCTTCCTGCCGCTCTGCCGCGCCACTCCCGCGCGAAGGCGGCGCTTCCTCTGGCAACCCCTCCTGTCGCTCGCCTGCGCACTGCCACACCACCCGCCACCCTTGGGGCCCACCCCGATGGCTCGGCATGAAGGAAAAAAGGTCCCGACGGCGCCCGCCTCCACACCCGGCACTCGCACCCAACGGCTCTCTCTCTTGCCCGTTCCCTGACATCTTGGCATGGCCCTCCCGACTTTCGCCCGGCGGCCGCCCGTTCGGCACGAGCGCAACGGGTACGGAAAGAATGGGTACGATGCCCAACAGCAGTTCCTGTTCATTTTGAACAGGACTCGCTGTTCGCGCCGCCGCGGCCTGTGTCCATTTGAGACAGAAGGCCGCCTCCCCAACAGCGGCCGCTGTTGGTTTGGGACAACATTTGTTGTTGGGCATTGTTCCCATTCTTTCCGTACCCAATTCGGGCGTCCAAACCCGTGGCCGCCCCGTGCGCTGGCCCCGTGGCCGCCTCGTGGCCGCCTCGCCGCCAGCCCGTTTGGTTGCGCCGCGCAGTTTGCGCCACGCAGCTTGCAGCACACGGCTTGCACCACGCGGCTCCCGCCACACCGAGCGCCGACCACCGCGGCCAGAGGGCACCCGAAGACGCGCTCGGCATTGGCGGGGGCGAGCTGCGAGGACTGCGCTCCACACGCCGACTCCCCTCCGCCTCGAGGCCCGCCCGCAGCCCCTGCCGCGGGCCGCCCCGGCCGACGGGGAGAAGGAGGAGGAGGAGGAGGAGGAGGAGGAGGAGGAGGAGGAGGAGGAGGAGGAGGAGAACACGCCGACTCCCATCCGCCTCGGGGCCCGCCCGCAGCCCCTGCCGCGGGCCGCCCCGGCCGCGTGCGCCCCTCGCTGGCGCCAGTCTCGCCGAGGGGCGCGGGCCCATGCCCTGGCTCAGCGCGGAGGGCCGGGCAGCGCCCTGGGCGGATGGGGAAGCCAAAGCCCTCCGCCTCAGGAGGCGGCTCCTGGGATGCTATCGAGCAGCATCGTTTTGCCGATCCCCGTCCCCACTGGCGGCCTTGGCTCCGCTGGCCGACTTATACACCCAGGTGGGGATACACGATCGAAGGCTCCGCGCACCACCCCCCGCTCATGCTGATGCCTTCGGACCAGTCTCCTCTCCTCGCGATTGGTCCTCCCCCCCCCCTGTGGGCGTGGCGTGGTAAGATCCCCCCCCTCCTGTGGGCGTGGGGTGGGCGGGGGTGCCAGTGCCCCCCCCTCCCCCCCTCCCCCCTCCCCTTGTGGGTGTGGTGTGGTGCTCTGGTGCCGTCGTCGTCGTGTCGCCGCCGCCGCCACCGCCGTCGTCGCCGTCGCCGTCGCCGTCGCCGTCGCCGTCGCCGTCGCCGCCGCCGCCGCCGCCGCCGCCGCCGCCGCCGCCGCCGCCGCCGCCGTCGTCGTCGTCGTCGTCGTCGTCGTCGTCGTCGTCGTCGTCGTCGTCGTCGTCGTCGTCGTCGTCGTCGTCGTCGTCTTCGTCGTCGTCCCCCCATCCCATCTGGGGGGCCAGAGAACCCTCGACCCTGGATTCTATATGCCTGTTCCTTCGGGTTTCGCGGGGACTATCCCCATGCAGCAGGGTCGGCTGGTGAGGCTGGGATACCATGTGGCCCAATGGGGATGGAGATAGTGCAGGTTACGCTGAATTGAAGGCTACCCAGCCCACTCGAGAGGTCGTTATGAGCCGAACTGCGCCCAGGATCGAACTGACATTGAAACAGGCTCAGACCCAGGCAAACGGCGGCGGGATGGGCCGAAGGCCAGTATATCCGCCGCCCCCTGCTTGCAGGGGTGCACGGCGTGCTGGATGTTTCAGGTTTTGGTTCTTTTTCTAAAAAAACTCCCCAGTGGGCTTCGGCCCGTCCCGCCGGCCACCCGGAAAGGATGCCCAGGAGCTCAATTCCCCAATTTCCTGCCCCAGACGGTTCCAAGATGGCCTCCAAGATGCCTCTAAGACGGCCAGGATGGTCTCTAAGACGGCTAAGATGGCTCCAAGATGCCTCCAAGACGGCCCAAGATGCCCTCCAAGACGGCCAAGATGGCCCCAAGATGCCTCCAAGATGGCCCAAGAGGCCTCCAAGACGTTCTCCAGGAGAGCCCGAAGAGGCCAAAATCATTGGTTTTCCTTAGGTTTTTGAAGGTTTTTTGCGTTTTCTTCTTTTCGGCCTTCCGACGGCCCAAGAGGCCCCCAAGATCGCCCAAGAGGCCTCCAAGAAGGCCCTATGACGGCCCAAGGGCCCCCCAAGACGGCCCCAAGAGCGCCCCAAGACGGCCCAAGAGGCCTCCAAGACGCCCAACATGGCCTCCAAGACGGCCCTGAAGCGCCCCAAGAGGGCCCCAAGACGGCCCAGAGAGGCCCCCAAGACGGCTCCAGACGGCGTCAGACGGACCAGGAACGCCCTAAGACGGCCAAAGAGACCCCCAGGAAGCCCCCAAAGGCCCCCAAGAGGCCCAAGGAGGCCCCCAAGATGCCTCCAAGAGGCCTCGAAGAGGCCCCCAAGAAGCCCCCAACAGACCCCAAGGGTGCCCCAAGAGACTCCTAACAACCCTCATCCTCCTACTCTATTTCTTCCTCTTCCTCTTCCTGTTCATAATCATTCTCTCCCATGTGTTCCCCGAAAGCTTTCCAAACCGACTCGGGGAACTCATGGTCCGATAGCTTGGCCAAGCTCTAGTCCAACTTTCGGCCACATCGGCGTTTCCAAAAAGGCAGGGGGCGGCGGTGATTCGCCGTAGGCGTCTTCGATAAAGATGTACCCGCGCCGATGCTGAACTAACACCTGAGGACATGCAGCCGAGTCCGCCAGCTGGCCCTGGGTGAGTCGGGGGCGCGCAAACATGGATTCGCGATCCATGGATCTGGTGCGCTGGCGCCCAAGTCCGCCGGCGCCAGGTCCGTGGATCGGGGGAGGCGCCCTCCCCAAAATGCGGCTGGTGGCGCCTCGCTCGGCGTCGGACCTCCGCGACTCCCCCACGGGAACCGGGGCTCTTCGCTGATCCGTGCGCCCCTCAGATCCATGTCTGCGATC
>CAUYUJ010019381.1:364852-367352 GCA_963575745.1 Prorocentrum cordatum | reverse complement strand
GATGATGCTGATGATGATGATGCTGCTGATGATGATGAGGCGGAGAAGCAGGATGTTGATGATGATGATGATGATGATGATGATGATGATGATGATGATGGTGCTGATGCTGATGCTGATGCTGATGCTGATGATGATGATGATGATGATGATGATGATGATGATGATGATGATGAGGAATGTGCATGTGCATGTGGAGGTGGAGGGGAGGAGGAGGAGCAGGAGGAGGACGAGGAGGAGAGGACGAGGACGATGACGAGGAGGAGGAGGAGGAGGAGGAGGAGGAGGAGGAGGAGGAGGAGGAGGATGGGGAGGAGGAGGAGCAGGAGGAGGACGAGGAGGAGAAAGAGGAGGAGGAAGAGGAGGAGGAGAAGCAGGAGGAGGAGGAGGAGGAGGAGATCAGGAGGAGTGGGGAGGAGGAGGAGGAGGAGGGGGGGAGGAGACTGAGAGGAGAATGATGACGAGGAGGAGGAGCAGGAGAGGAGGAGGAGGAGGAGGGAGGAGGAGGAGGAGGAGGAGGACGAGATGATGATGATGAGGAGGAGGAGGAAGAGGAGGAGGTGGAGCAGCCCACGGGTGGAAAACATCTCATCGTCGGATGTCGCGGTCCAACCGCCTCCTGCTCCTTTCTTTTCTTAGCCAGGCCGCCGGGGGCCCTCCGCCTGCGGCGTCTCTCCTGCTCCTCCTCTTCCTCCTCCTCCTCCTCCTCCTCTTCTTCCTCCTCCTCCTCCTCCTCCTCCTCCTCCTCCCACTCCTCATTCTGCTCCCAGGGGGTCCAGGGCCTTCCTTGGAACCCGCTCCCCAAATCCTGCAGGCCTCCGTCGTCTGCCTGCGAGACGCTCCTCCGTTATCCCCTGTGATTCTCCGCCCTCCTCCGTCCCTCCTCCCTTTGGCTGGAGCGCTGAGCACATCACCTTCGACGTCTTCATGGCCTCGTAAGCGGCATAGTCCTCAGCAGGGGGCACGGGGCGACAAGGTGCAACGCGCGCTGACAAGAAACTGGACGCATGGTGACCTCACAATCCCAAGACTACCCCCTCCACCATCTCATCTTCGCGTCATCATGAGGTCGTCGGAAGCCTCTCGCCCATTCGCGCCCGGCAATAATTCCATACACAGGACCTGTGCTCCGAATAACTTGTTTCAGGCTCACGATTGCCGAATGACAAGACTAATAGCACCATCCTAACAATAACCTGCTTCACCACTTTCCCTCCATGCCGACCTGCGACATGTCCGTCATTGCTGTTTTGGAAGCTGCCGCCCTTTGCCCCCCGCACCTATTTTTCTACTGTTCTTCTTTCTCCTCTCCCCATTTCACATCCATAAGCGTGAAGGCCTTTCCCGCTCTTTCCTCTCTCACAAGCAAACCAGCCGCTGTTACTTTTTAATGTGCGTTCCGCTGAGGTGCTTCTTGCTTCTTTCACTTAGTGTTGTGCACTGCGAGCGCTGTTCCTAGGCGAACGGGCCGTCAGATGCATACTGCAAAAATTACTCACTGCGTGGAGCATTACTCACTGCGTGGAGCTCCCCATATGTGCATCTCATGTTTTATGTCATGCCATAGTGAGCGTCTGTTCATGAGCGTTCGACTATAATAGCAAACGGGCCCGTGTCCTACCCCCTGGCGGCTATCCTTAGGGATGCTGAAACCAGCGCCCCGCCTGAGACATCCTCAACATCTGCTCTGAAAGCCAAAGATGTTGGGCATGACAACGAGCAAACCGCCTGTGACATCCCTACAAACTGGCCGCGAACGGGCCCGTGAAAATACCCCTGGCGGCTCCCGTTAAGGGTGCTGAAACTGGCGCCCCGCCTGAGACATCCTCAACATCTGCTCTGAAAGCCAAGGGTGTTGGGCATGAGAACGAGCAAACCGCCTGAAGCATCCCCACAAACTGGCCGCGAACGGGCCCGTGAAAATACCCCTGGCGGCTCCCTTTAGGGGTGCTGAAACCAGCGCCCCGCCTGAGACATCCTCAACATCTGCTCTGAAAGCCAAGGATGTTGGGCATGACAACGAGCAAACCGCCTGAGACAACCCCACAAACTGGCCGCGAACGGGCCCGTGGAAACACCCTTGGCGGCTCCCCTTAGGGGTGCTGAAACCAGCGCCCCGCCTGAGACATCCTCAACATCTGTTCTGACAGCCAAGGATGTTAGGCATGGCAACAAGCAAACCGCCTGAAGCATCCCCACAAACTGGCCGCGAACGGGCCCGTGAAAACAGCGCCCCGCTTGAGACATCCTCAACATCTGCTCTGAAAACCAAGGATGTTGGGCATGAAAACAAGCAAACCGCTTGAGACATCCCCACAAACTGGCCGCGAACGGGCCCGTGAAAACACCCCTGGCGGCTCCCCTTAGGGGTGCTGAAACCAGCGCCTCGCCTGAGACATCCTCAACATCTGATCTGAAAACCAAGGATACTGGACATGACAACGAGCAAACCGCCTGAGGCATCTCGACAAACTGGCCGAGAACGGGCCCGTGAAAACAC
>CAUYUJ010019381.1:137352-359852 GCA_963575745.1 Prorocentrum cordatum | reverse complement strand
CATTCCCTGGCCACGTTCGCGGCTCCGGGGCGACAGCGAATTGACGCGAACAGGTGATGCCTCGATCTGCAACTGTTCGAGCTACTACGAGACTAGAGGGGGGCGGCTGGGAGTGGTATGGAGTTTGGAGGGATGAGAGATGGATTTAATTCACACGCGCACACACATATATATTTATATAGATATGTATATATATAGATATGTATGTCAATATATACATATGTATATACACGCATACACACATATGTGTATTGTTTTTTCAAACCGTCGCCGCACTGAAGCAAGGTCCCGAATGTCTCTCGTCGGGGTCTCGAGGCCGTTTTGAAGCCGTCTGGTGGGCTTACTGGGCCGCCTTGGGGCTCATTGGGGCCGTCTTGGCCCCTCAAGGCAATCTTCGGGGCCTCTTGGGGGTGTTCTGGGGCGGTCTGGGGGCCTGGTTTGGCTGTCCTGGGGCCCTCTTGGGCCGTCTGGAGCCCCTCCGGGGACCCTCTTGGAGCGTCTTGGGGCCGTCTTGGACTCCTTTTGAGCCGTCCTGGGCTTTATAGGGTTTTCTTGGAGCGATCTCGGGGGCCTCTTCGGCCGTCTCGGGCAACTCTCGAGACCGAGAGACCGAACACGCGGAAATTGCACCGAAACCTAAGGAAAACCCATAATTCTTGAGTCGTCTTCGGGCCCCCTTGGGCCGTCCGGGGAGCCCGTCTGGCCGTGGAGTGGCCATCTTGGGGCCCCAAAAGGGTGCCATACGGCCCGGGCATGTCCGAGAGGCGCCCCAGACGGCCCACGGGAACCCGAAGTGGGGCCCAGCAAAGACCCAAGGCAATCCAAGAGGGCCCCACGGCGGCCCCAAAAGCACCCAAGGTGGCCCAAGGCGGCCCGGACGCGGTCCAAGAGGCGCCTTGCACGGCCCTGGAAGGCCCCGAAAGGCCCCTCTGGAGGCCCAAACGAGCGCCTCTGGGGCTCCCAAGCGGCCCCCTTTTCAAAAACTGCCTCCAAGCGAGCGGGGCGGACGAGAGACGAGAGGCCTCTCACGACCGACAAGAAATAGTTTTTGACGCTCCAGTCGCCCTGGGTACTTGTCTTCTGGGCGGCGACGACGACAACGACGACGACGACACCGACAACGACAACGACGACGACGACGATGAAGACGACGACGACGACCCCTTGTCGCCCCGCGGGATCGGAGGCGATGTTGTGCAACATGTGCAGCGGCATCTTGGTTCGGAGCTCCGCGTTGGGGACATACCAAAACCGCTGCCCTGCTGCGATCCTTACTTTGCCGCGACGCCGATCCGACGCCTCCGACACGGCCCGAAACGGCGTCGCATTTGCCCCAGCCCGCTCCCGCGTCCGCCCCGATCCCCGCGCGAATCTTCCTACGCAACTTCGGCCTGGCTTCTGGGCTCGACCACCTCGGAACCCGCATCAATGCACTGGGCGCTTTTAGTTCGGGGACGCTAGAACAAGCTTCGAAGTAACTACGGCACTAGCTGACAGCCTTGCTCCATCCACAGTTCACACTTGTACACATAGATATACATGTATGGATACACGTAATGTGGAGTTTCAGAATTCGGATTTCTATATATATATATATATATAGATATGATTACTAGAACCATCGCGCGCGCTTCGCGCGCGCTCAGGTTCTCTGGAATCCCAGCTCGCAATGAGATGTCGACGGTTGGGCTACGGTTCTGGATGTGACTTCAGCCCGCAAATTCCCCCCTTCCCCTGCCTGCCCCGGCCGCTGTTCACCCCTGGCCCCACCCAGACGACGATTCCGAGGGTATGGATGTTGAGGATTGCGGGAACGATGGTGTTTCGGATGACTATGACGGTGCAAACGCGTATGACGAGAACCGTTCTGATGGTGATATCGGCGACGCTGTGGATGACGATGATGGAGATGATGACGAGCATGAGGGCGATACCTGGGCCGATGATGGCGATGATGACGATAAGTACCGCGATGATGGTGATACTGGCAATGCGGTGGTCGTCTGACGACGGAAATCCATGCAAATTCGAGACGCTTCGCGTATCCCCACCAGCCTCGCCGCTGGCGCCCTCGCCTGCGGTTGCGACAAAAAATGTCCCCACCAACCCATCCAGAAACGAAGCCCAGGCGAGTAGAGGGCCGTCCTGAGGGACTCTTAGACGTCCTGGGTGCCTCGGGGAGGCCTCTTGGGGCCGCTTGGGGTCCTCTTGGGGGCATCTTGGAGGCCTCTTGGGGCCATCATGGGGCCATCATGGGGCCATCTTGGGGCCTCTTGGGCCTCCTGGGCGCCTCTTGGGGCCATCTTGCAGGAGATCGATCAAACAAGAGGAGAGCTTCAATTAGGGTCCCCCCCCCAGAGGCAAAAATGGGGCCCAAATCATAATAACATCAATGATTTTGGCTTCCTCGCCGAGGTCGTTTTGGACGCCCTGACACCTCGCGGAACCCCCCGTCCAGGTCCAGGGGAGGGGGTAGGGGGAGTGATAAACCCCTCCCCGAAGGGGAAGGAGGAGGGGTGGAAGAGGAACCTCTCTAAACCACCGACGCCCAGAGGGCTGGTGGGATACGGACGATGACGACGATGAGAAGAGTGTGGGGACGACAATTGTCATGATGGCGGTGGCGATGACTAACATGCCAGTGCTCATGACATCGGTGACTGTGACGAAGCGTATGATGACGTCTACGGGTGGGCTGTGGCTCTGGATATGACTGCAGCCCAAGACGTTGGCATAGGTTGTGTACAGCCCTTCCTGGAACAAGGAGGCATCCATGAGGACGACAAATGTGATGAGGGGGGACCCGCCAGGCTCGGGCCCGCTACGAGGCCGCGGAACGACCATGCCTCAGAGCTAATTTGAATCTAGTTTGGGGTTTGTTGCGGGGTGTTGGGGGCCTCTTGAGGGCCTGTTTGGTCCTATTAAGGGGTTGGCGCTCCTCCGGAAGACCGTGTGGTGTTCGACGCCGCGGGGAGTGTTCAACCTTGGACGATCGGCGGCCTTGAAAGCGTTCAACCTTTGAAGGGGCCCCAGGACACACAAATAAATACACACAAATAAAAATGCTTCCCATATTTTCTGGGTTTTTGTCTTCCCCACCACTTCCCATATTTTCCCATATTTCCTGGGGAATCGACGATTAATTGTGTCTGTGTGTTTTTTTCCCTCCTGAACCTTGAAAGCCCGCGCCCTCTCAGGGGCCTTTTGGATCCTTTTGGGGCGCCCTGGAGGCGCTGGCCGTCTCGAAGCCGTTTCGGGCTGTCTCGGAGCGCCCCTGGGGCTCTCGAGGCGCCTCCTGGAGGCGTGCTGGGCAGTCCGGAGCCTGAAGGCTGTCTTGGCTGGCCGTGGGCCGCCCTTGGGGCCGCCTCGGAACTCCGAAAGCCGCCCGGGGAGCCCTCGGGGAGGGCGGGGGCCGCTCTGTACAAGTGCCCCTTTCTCTGGTGCCACGGGGCCGGGACCTCCCTTCTTGCATACACGTGTGTGTGTATATATATATATATCGATATATGTATGTATGTACAGACTTACACATGTACAGGTTAGCATGTGTACAACTCTAGGCATACATGCATACATACATGCATGCATACATGTGTGTCTATATACATAGACGCATACATGCATAGCTTCATGCATGTCTGCATGCACTCATTCGCTCGTGTATATATATATACAGGCATGCATACATACGTATGTATACACATCTACATACGTGCACACGTACATACAAACACATACATATACTATACATACACATACACATGTCTACATTCGTGACTATGTATATATATATATACATACACATCCATCCATACATACATACATACATACGTACGTACGTTCACACATACATACATACACACATGCATGTATGCATGCCTGTATACATACATGCATACACACATATTTACAGTCATACATACATTCATACATACATACACACATGCATCGTGCATGCATACTTGCATACATAACTACATACAACCGTACACACATGCATATCTACATACATGAATGCATGCATGCGCGCATGACTCCATACACACGTGCATACACATATCTATATATGTATATATATACATATACATAAACGCAGGCATGCGTACACACATCTATATATACACATACACAAACAACATGCATACACATACATACACACATATACATGTATATACATATATAAACACATACATGGATGCATGCATGCATGCACACATGCACATATGCATACATACAATCATGCATACGTATACATACATACATTGCTACACACATACATACATGCACACATACATACATACAGGCATGCATGCATACATACATGCGAACATACATACATACGTACTCACATGCATACATACATACAAACATAGATTCATACATACATCCACCCATACATACATACATACATACATACATACATACAAACATACATACGTGCTTCCATACATACATACCTGCATACGTCCATACACATATGTATATATTATATGTTTGCACACGCATCACACATACACATGCACACATACATATACATGCACACATACATACAAACATACATTCATACATATATGAGTGCATGTATACATACACACATGCATGCATGCACGCATGCCTGCACACATACACATATGCATACATACAATCATGTATGCATGCATCCATACATACATACATACATAGCTACATACATACATACATGCACATATGTACATACATACATACAGACAGACATGCTTGGGGCTCGCTTGGGGCCCTCTTGGGGCTCACTGAGGCCGTCTCGGAGCCTCCTAGGGCGCCTCTTGGACCATTTTGGGCGCTTTGTTCCTGAAGGGAGGGGATCTTCTAAAAATATACGTTTTACGAAGGGAATAAGCCCAATTTGGTCTCCCGGGGTTCTTTTGATGGCCTCTGGGAGCTTTCTTGGGGCGTCTTGGGGCCTTTTGGCCCTTCTGGAAGCCAGCGTGAGCCGTCTTGGAGCGCTCCTGGGGTTTTCTCTCGGGGCGTCTCGGAGTCCTCTTGGGCACTCTTGGGCGGACTGGGAAGCCTGGGGGCCGCCGGAAGAGCATCCCAGGAGGCTCTCCTAGGCCGTCTTGGGGCTGTCCTAGACCGTCTTGGGGCGTTCTTGGGCGCCTCTTCGGGCCTTTTGGGGGCTTCTAAAAATGTATTTCTTACGAAAGAAATGGGGCCAGTTTTTTGTCTCCTGGGGCTCTCTTGGAGGGCCTCTTGGAACCTTCTTGGGGCGTCTTGAGGGCCTCGTGGCCCTTCTGGAAGCCATCTTGGGCCGTATCGCAGCGCTCATGGGGCCCTCTCGGGGCGACCGGGAAGTCTCTTGGGCCATCTTGGGCGGACTGGGAGGCCCGGGGGCCGCCGAAGGAGCGTCCCGGGAGGCCCTCCTGGGCCGTCTTGGGCCTGTCTCAGCCGTCCTAAGGCGTCCTTAGGCGCCTCTTGGGGCTTTTTGACCGCTCCGATGTCCACGGGAGCTGATATTCTGAAAATGTACGTTTTACGACGGGAATGGGGCCATTTTGGTCTCCTGGGGCGCTCTTGGGGCGCCTCTTGGCGGCCTCTCGGGGCCGCTTGAGGGCCTCTTGGCCCGTCTAGAAGCGATCTTTGGCGGTCTTGAACCGATCCTGGGGTTCTCTCGGCGCTGTCAGAGCCTTCTTGGGCGGACTGGAACGCGCGGGGGCCGCTGGAGGGGCGTCCCGGGAGGGGGCCACTACTTATGTACAATGGGGGTTCCGGCCCAGGGCCCGGGGCCCGGGAACTCCCATATGCGTATATTCGTGAAACGCAAGAACAATGTATACACAGGTAGATAAGGGGCATGTGGAGAGAGGGAGAGAGAGAGAGAGAACAACATAGAAACAATGAGAGAGAGAGAGAAAGAGGAAGATAAAGAGAGAGAGAGAGAGAGATAGAGTGAGAGGAAGAGATCAGTCGATGGGGGAGAGAGGAAATGATGAACACACACACACATCACAATATGGCGAGCGAGAGAGAGCGAGAGAGAGAGAGAGAGAGAGAAAAATATAATGAGAGAAAGAGAGAGAGAGAGAGAGAGAGAGAGAGAGAGAGAGAGAGAAAGATAGTTAGAGAGAGAGAGAGAGTGACAGAGGGAAGGAACGAGAGAGAGAGAGAGAGAGAGAGAAAGAGAGCCAAAGAAACACGAATCCACATGATGCCAAGCGCAAGAACGGCCGTGCATTGTCTGTCACACGACGGCTCGCTACATGACAATAGAGCCATCGTGCTACATCCTACATCTCGCGCCACGACTATCAAGTGCAACCTTGTTTGCAAATTCAAGCAAGTACGTATTTAAAATGCACAATGCTGCTGGTGAAAACTTACTCGCGGAAAAGACAGGCCCCCTACGGAAACGTGCCAGTCATACTTGGTCAGCGAGATTTGGTAACCACAAGCAGCTCTTTTGTGCGATATTCGCCTTTGCGCCAAATGCATAAACAACTAAAGCGGATTCACCTTGGAACTACTTTGTGGATTAGATCTCCGATCGTCCCAGCCAATTGTTCCCATGGCGCTGCGGCCTTATGGTGGTCCGTCCCATTGCAATGATGCGACCCTGAAGTGTTGTACATATTACTGTTCGACATCTCCAAATCGACGGGGTCGATTGCCTGCCGGCTGCCCGCGGTCTGGGAGGAGTGGGGGGATGGGAGGAGAGGCATGAAAGGATGGGGGAAGGAGGAGGACCCACTTCCCAAACCATGCAACAGAATTGAATCGCCGGGGTGCAACGCGTCTCCCACATCGCCAATCAGTTGTATTCGGCGGCTCGAGGTACTTTTTGCACAATTACCTTGGTATGGACTGTGCTGCATCCGCACCAATCTCCGAATGCCCATGCCGCGTGTGCCCTCTAAACACGAGCGGTCGAAACCGCAACACGTGGCGCATGGTTTTGGGGGTCGTTCATCTGTCAAATTTCAATGAGAGCCTGGAGGCCCCGCGCGCCTCCCACCGACAGGCTACAAGCTGGAGTGACCCAACGCAGGAGTAAACGTTGGTGAGCGGTTTGCCGATCGGTGCATGCGATGCGACAATCGCTGCGTGCATGGGCTTGGCCCCCCCCCTCCCACCGCCACCCCGAACGTCGCACACCGAAGGTCACTCCTATGTGAAGCCGAATCGAGGAGAAGGCTGCCGCGTTTCTTCTGCCTGACGGCGACCCAGCTCGACGAACCGAGCTTACCTTGTCACTCGAATCGCACACCCGTGAAAGCGCGAAACTGGAGTGGGGGGAAGACGACGACCACGAGGAGGGTAGAGCACAAACCAAGCAACATAAACACATATTTCCGGAGGTCCTCGCGGATTTCTTGGATCGGCGTTTGGGCTGCCTCTCTGGCGCGTGGAGGGCGCCAGGGTTGGCGCCGCCAGAAGGGGCCTGAGCGCAGATCCGAGAAATCCGCGCGGAGCTCCGAACCTGTATGCTTGTGCCATGTTTTCTTCTTCGAACGACGCGGAGGACAACTGAAGGCTGCTGGGGGGCTGCCCCCTCCTCTCGCCAGCCCACCAGGGAGGGGGGGGTCTCCTCCCTCCTCCTCGTCCTCGTCGCCCTCCTCCTCCTCCTCCTCCTCCTCCTCCTCCTCCTCCTCCCCCTCCTCCTCCTCCATGGGACGAGGGCTTCCGCCTCGCCTCGACGAAGCGGCCTTCCAAGTTGGGCACGTCCGGCCCGAAATTTGGTGCACATCGAGCAACCAGCGAAATGCTCGCGCTTCGCCCTGCCCCCGCCCTCCCTGCTGGGCCGACAGGGGCTCACGCAGGGCGCCTTCCCGCCCTCGGCCACGAGCGACGCGGAGCCGCCGTCCACGAGGACGACGTGCGCTATGTCGGCGCTGGAAGCGCCCAGGTGCACCTCGAATGTCGACTCCTCGGAGCGCCGCGGGAGGGGTGGGAGGTAATTCAATAATGCGGATAGCAACAACAAGCGACAATACTGAAAGTAGTAATGATAATCATGCAGAAATGCGATTGCTACTACTACTACTACTACTACTACTGCTACTACTACTACTACTACTACTATTACTACTACTACTACTACTTCTACTACTACTACTACTACTACTACTACTACTACTACTACTACTACAACTACGTCTACTATTATTACTACTACCACTACTACTACCACCACTACCACTACTACTACTACTACTACTACTACTACTACTACTACTACTACAATTGCTGCTACTACTACTACTGCTACTACTACTGCGACTTCTAGTACTTACTACTACTACTACTACTACTAGTACTACTACTACTACTCTACTACTACTACTACTACTACTACTACTACTACTAGTACTACTACTACTACTACTACTACTACTACTACTACTACTACTACTACTACTACTACTATTACTTCTTCTACTACTACTACTACTACTACTACTACTACTACTACTACTACTACTACTACTACTACTACTACTACTACTACTACTACTACTACTACTACTACTACTACTACTACTACTACTACTACTACTACTACTACTACTACTACTACTACTACTACTACTACTACTACTACTACTACTACTACTACTACTACTACTACTACTACTACTACTACTACTACTACTACTTCTACTACTACTACTACTACTACTACTACTACTACTACTACTACTTTTTTTTTACTACTGCTACTACTACTATTACTAGTACTTCTTCTACTTCTTCTTCTATTTCTACTACTATCACTACTACTACTACTACTACTACGACTACTACGACTACTACTACTACTACTACTACTACTACTACTACTACTACTTATAACAACACGGCTACTACTACAAATCATAAGAACAATATTCATACTAGTACTACGAATAACAATACTCATACTGGTACGAATAATAATACCAATAACTGCGATTCTGCTACTCCCCCCTCTTCCCTACCACCCTCCCGGTCCCCCATCAGTCTTATCAGCAATTGCGGGGTGCTTGGTAACAGTAACAATAGCAAGGACAATAATAATGACAACAACAGTTGAAGTAACAACATATCACAGGAGCGATTGGTCGAGTTCCTGTGCGTCAGTCTGATGGGAAGAGACATGCGCACAGGCTCATAGGCTCAGAGGCGCGACTGTAGAGGGTGGTGACACGAGCTAGGCAGAGGGGCGGGGAGGGAGGGAGGGGGACGCTGAGTGGCAGGTTTTTCTCTTTTGCCCCCTCTCCACCCGACAAGTTGTGGTTCTCAGATTAAGGGCTCCCGACACGCCTCATACACCCTGAATGCCGCGGCCGTCAGGCGCAAAGTGTGCCGGTGCTCCTTGGACATCCCGCCTTGCGTTCTTGTGCTGGGGATCGCTCGAAACGTTCTAATGTGTTGTTGTTGCTGTTGTTACTGAGCTGTCATACCTGAAGAGCCATTATTGTTGATCCCTCCTGCCCGTTGCCACTTGCATCTTTCAATAAAATGCCCCGCCCTGGGCTCGCACCGTGTTTTTCACCAGGAAAATATTGAAGCCCAAACTGGGTTGTTGCCCCACCAGTTTACAACAACAACTGCTCCCGCCTTGTACTTCGTCGCAATTTCTTCAAAATCGCGCTCTCGCGCGGGACTGCGTAAAGACTCACGCAAGAGTCTCTCTCTCGCTCAAAACTTCCTCGTAACTTATTCAGGCGCCGCGCCCGCGACGCCCAGGAACCGCGCTCTCGCTTGAGCCTTCCTTGCAACTTACGCAGGACTCGTACTCTCGCCTGAGGCTTTGTCCCGCCCGCCTGACCCGCCCGTTAGGGCTCGCCCCGACCGTCCCGTTAGAATCCGCCCGTTCGCCTGCTTGAAGCCCGCCCGCTCTTTCGAATGTCCCGCCCGACCCGCTCGGTGAGGTGCGCCTGCCCGACCCGCGCGTTGGGATCCGCCCCCGCCAAACCCGCCCGCCTGGCTCCGCCCGCCCGACCTGCCCGTGAGGGTCCGCCTGCCCATGCTGGCCATCGCTCGGACGTCCATTCCCTGTGCTTTTTTCGGTTTCGTGCGTGGTTCGCCAAACGATCAAGGATGCTCCTCGATGGTCCTCGCCGAAGGAAAAATGCACACGTCCGAGCGATGCTAAGCATGTGCTTGGCAGCCCCTCCGCCCGCTTCGCTGCCCCCCGCTTACCTCGCCCGCCCGTGGGGGTCCGCCCGCCCGACCCGCCCGTGAGGGCTGGCCTGCCCGACTCGCCCGTCAGGGCTCGTTCTTGCCAAAATGACTGCTCGTCTCGCCTCCCCCCTCCTGTTAAGCCCTCTGCGCCCTTACTCATCGGTCGGAAGAAGTAGGTAGAAGCATGAAGCAGAAAGGCGTCGAAAGAAAACTGGGTGTCCGCCCGCCCCCTAAGGAGGACGGAAAAGCTGAAGCCACTCGATCATTGAAGTAGGAAGGCGCTTAAAATAGGTTGGAATCTGGGAATCCCAAAGTACCCACTTTCAACGACCGACGGGTAATCCTCCTCCCTCCCTTTTGCCCCCCTCCAGTCTCGTTTCCTCCTTCCTTCCTTGCTCTCTCTCTCTCTCTCTCTCCCTTTTTTCTTTTCCCTCCTCTTATTTCATGGGCCGCGCCAACAACACGTGGCGGGCAAGGAAGCTATACCTCTCAAAGGGGTGCGATCGAAGGCGAAAGGGCGGCTATCGAAGGTTTGGGGCGTACACGTTGAGTGACGCGCGGTCAACGAAGAGCGAACGTACTCAAACTGATTGCTGATCTTTCACGTCAAACAACGGCCAAACGACCATTGCATGTTTCAATTGACGTGACTCCCCGCGGGCTCGCACCAGGTTCTCTATCAAGGAACACCTTGAAACTCAAGCTGTGTTGTTTCCGCCCGGTTGAGAACAGCAGCGTCGCCCGCCTCATACCTCCTCGCAGTGTCTTAAAAAAACGTGCTTCCGCGTGGGACTTCCTCACACTTTGCTCAAGAATCGCGCTCTCGCTCAGGACTTCCTGCCAATTTACTCAGGCGCTGCGCCCGCGACGCCCAGGAACAGCGCTCTCGCTTGAGTCTTCGCTGCGATCTACGCAGGACTCGGGCACCCAACAGCACCCGAGAAGACCCCAAGAGGCCCCGATCCCCTCAAGGCATATAGACGAGACGAGTCACATGTTGCGGCCTTCTGGGCGGTGCTCGAATTGTGGCCACACTGAATGCTGCGCTGGCACGGTGGCGGGACTTGCCGCAAGCTGCTGGATACTTGTTAAGGCCAGGACTCCTGATCTCCAAGAATTTCCGGGAACTCTCGCGCTTTCCTGGGATTCGTCACGTGACCTTTTCAAAGGACTCCGCACTTCCAACATGGCCTGGGATGGCGCCAGACCCGTCCTGGAGCCCTCTTGGTCGCCTCTCGGGTCGCCCTGGGGAACTGGCCCAAGAAGGCAAACTCATTGAAATGCAGTGTCTGGGAAGGTAATCAACTATTCAGCTTTTCGCTCATGAGGGGTTCAGGTCGGCCAAGTAGGCCTCCAATGTCGCCCCAAAACGGCCGCCGAGGACCCCGAGATGACCAAAGAGGCCCCAAGGAGGAACGCCCGAACTGACATTTCGAGACTTCGGGCCAAGATGGCCACGAACGAGACCGCCAGCAGGCCCCCAAGAGGTCACCAAGCCCCCCACCCTAGGTCTCCCAAGATACCCCAAGAGGCCTCTTGTCCACAAGCCAAGCATGGTGGCAAAATAGGCCGACGGCCACTACATACTAGAAATGAAACAATGACGCTTTTACATAGCACCGGAAACCAAGAAAAATGTTTATTACGCATTCGTTTCCCGAATCACTCTTCCGCTCCTGTTCACTGACCATGCCACTCATACTCCTGAATTGTCGACCCTTCTGAATCCTACTTCCATTTTCACCTGCCACTCTTACCGAATGCGGTTGAATGCCTGTCCGCTGGGCAAACGCGTGAAATATGTCCGCACGTTGCAAGCTTCACCATGGGCCGCACAAAACCAACCCGAGAGCAAGTGCGCGGCGGGACCATCGACAACATTCTATCATAATGCTGTTTCCCACATTTCGCTTTTTTACGATTGTTTTGACTTGGGCCTGGCAGAGTGTGCGTAACGATGGCGCTGATTCTGACAAACATGAACGCATGGAGGTTTGCCGAGGCAATCCGAAGACGCTTCTTGCCCAACGAGTTGTAAGACGGTCTCGGGATGCCCAATTTGCCCCCATGGTTCCACATTATCTTGAAGATGCCGAACGATTCACCCCATTAACTCCCCATCGCCGTCATCAGCTACAATGTGCGTACAACACGCAAGCCACTGCGCCGAACATGAAGCCGCACAAACAAACACGCCTTCCTGCACGAACCCGACGTCGGCTTTGAACAATGAGACGTCACGCTCCGTGAAACTAATCAAGACTTCGTGGACCTTGGACTTGGAGATATTGCCAGTACGGATGAAGCCTGAATTGAGCCCGGGGTATTCATGGAAGGGCGACGGCCAGGGAATACGCAGAGCAACATGCCTTGTATGCAAATAGAAAACGACATGTAATAACACGCAGTGCTAGGTGTGTCAGGCTCACAACACCACTTCCCAGATAGGCAAGGCGCGCAGAGAGAAAGCTGCAGCGCAAGCATGGCTACCCACTCAGACAGGTACATCCAGATATTGGTCAGACATTGTTGAATTTTTCCCCTGTAGAGGAAGCCGCCAGACTTAATCTTTGCTCCAGGCCGACCACTTGGCTCCCCGAGCACCCCATGACGCGGCAGGCCCCCCCGGCCACGCCCCACCAGTCCCCACCTCCCTGCCTGGTCAGAGGGACGAGGACAATCTCCTTCCTCCCACCTCCTCCTCCTTATCCTCCTCCCAACTCCTCCTCCTCCTCCCACCTCCTCCTCCCACCTCCTCCTCCTCCTCCTCCTCCTCCTCCTCCTCCTCCTCCTCCTCCTCCCCCCCCCTCTTCCCCCTCCCCCTTCTCCTCCTGCTCCTCCTCCTCCTCCTCCTCCTCCTCCTCCTCCTCCTCCTCCTCCCCCTCTTCCCCCTCCTCCTCCTCTCCTCCTCCTCCTCCCTCCTCCTCCTCCTCCTCCTCCTCCTCCTCCCCACCTCCTCCTCCTCCTCCTCCTCTTCTTCTTCCTCTCCGCTCTCCTCCTCCTCCTCCTCCCTCCTCCTCCTCCTCCTCCTCCTCCTCCTCCTCCTCCTCCTCCTCCTCCTCCTCCTCCTCCTCCTCCTCCTCCTCCTCCCTCCTGCTCCCTCCTCCTCCTCCTCCTCCTCCTCCTCCTCCTCCCCCTCCCCTCCTCCTCCTCCTCCTCCTCCTCCTCCTCCTCCTCCTCCTCCTCCTCCTCCTCCTCCTCCTCCTCCTCCTCCTCCTCCTCCTCCTCCTCCTCCTCCTCCTCCTCCCCCCCTCCTCCTTCCCCTTTCTTTCAGGGGAAGCGATCAGGGGGGCCCACATGGTCGCAGCGCCACCTGGGCGATCCGCAGCAGGAGTCGCGCGAGCAGGAAACCTATCGCTCCTACGAAGAATTTGGATGAGCGGAATCTGTATCGATGCAAACAGGGCAATGTAGATCAGCAGGGACCTTATGATATGTATGGGTCTCGATCGCACGAGCATCGGTGACGACGTAGTAGTTGGACGACGTTACGACGAGCAGTGAATTGGTTCCTGAGGGCTGGCGAACAATGCAAGCACTAGTTAGTGACGAAGATATGATGGGCAAACGCGGGCAGACGCTGACCCAGACCTGCAGAAACGATCTCCCGCCGCTGGACTCGTGAAAATGTGGAGGACCCTACGTGCATAGCGTCCTGAAAAGATGCGGTGTCGACCACCCCAGACGCGTAAGCGACCCCAAGGAATGCGAACTTCCCACATGAGCGATCTCCAACATGGACAATCAGAAGACTGAGTTTTCATCATCAGATCAGGCACAGCACGGAGAGCAATGGCCTGAAGTGCGCGAAGCTTATAAGCGATATGGAGAAGTCCACGCTCGCGCAGTCGACAACGGACAGGGCGAGCCGATGCATACCATGCCCATTGTAGAAACGGAGGGACAAGGATGTGCCAAGGTGCAAGGAATCCATGACTGACGTCGACAGCCCTGGGCATGTCGACGACCTCGGGGGCATCGACCTTCCAAAATCGGCGATTTCCGTGAAAGGCAACGAGAACATGGGGCCGACCCTCGACAAATCCAACGAGGGCGCCGGGTCGCGACGCAGGAAACTTCCGGGCGACACAGGGGAGCCCACGCTCGCACAACCGACGACGGCCGATATGATCCAACGCGTGACCATGCCCGGCAAAAGCGTATCCGAACCCAATGCGCGAGAAACTCCTAATTGAGAGCGGCGCGCCAACACTGGCGAAGTCACATGATTAGCGGCAGCCCTGGGCCGATGCGCGCAAATGACCTCAGCGACAAGGTGGACGCCTGAGGCGCAAGAAATTTTTGGCTAAACGTGAAAGCACACAGGTGCAGCAGTGAGTCATGCAACCGAGTCCTCCAGCCAAGCAAATGCCACCAGCCGCCGCATCCTATCCTTTTTCATCCTCGTGCTGCTCTTTGAAGCAGCGAGATCTATGTTTTCTTGGGAATGTTCGAAGGTGCCTGTTTGCCACAATATCACTGGAAATTTGAATAGCCGCAAAACTGTCTCTGTCTGTATACTGCTCGCAAACCCCAAATGATTGCAATTCTCCGAACTCTGCCTACACTCAACCGTCCACACTTATGTTTTGTCCTGAATAGAACCGGCTTGTCGATTTGCCGGAATCCCCAAAGAAATCGTTGATCGGAAATTAGGGGATGAGATCGCAATTTGATGGAGAGCCCGGCGCCGGGAAATCGATTTCGGTTCCGCGTTTGTGCCGTGCGTGCGAGGCGAAGCTGCGTGGGCGCGCGACAAGAATGATGCCGGCGTGGCTAGGGGCCGTGGAGCCGTTTGACCGCCCCACCCCCGTGGGCGGGTTCCCGGGGTACCCCGTCGGTGGCGCGGGGGTGCCACGTCGGTGGCGCGGGGTGTCCCGACGGTAGCTCAAGGTGTCCAACCGTGGTGTCTCGATGGTAGCTCGTGATATCAATTGTGAGCTCGATCGTGAGATCGATAATGAGATTGACTGCGTGATCGATCGTGATCGTGAGATCGATCATGAGATCGAGAGATCGATTGTGAGATCGATCGTAGGATCGGTCGCAATGCCAGTCACGGAAACCGCCCGCTCTAGGCGTCAAGGTCCAGAAGGTTCCGGAGAGGCCCTCAAGAGAGCCCCCACAGGCCTCCGTAACCATTTAGGTTCGAGCCTCTGCTGGGATTGGACGAATCACGCGCCGCGCGGGGTGGCTTGGGCGAACCAAGTGCAGGAGCAACCGGTAGCTCCTGAGGTTCGAGTGCAGCAGTGTCCAGGTCTCATGATGTTCGCGGCCTCGCCCCAGTAGTGATGCTGCCTCCAGGGCGGTGTGAATGGGATGAATGGGAGCGCTGGGCGCAGCACTGGGAGCCGTGCGCTGCTGCGGTCAAGCTGAGTGGGGATTGCAGTGCGGTGGCGGGGCACGTCGCCAGGCCTCAACTGGAGCCGAGGGAGCAGGAGGTGAGCAAGCGCGCGCCTGGGAGAAGAGCGTGCGGCAATGGCGCACGGTCTTGAAGGCGCTTGCGCCGGATGCCCTGCCAGCAGGAGGCTGGGTGAGCGCCGACGCGTCGGGCGAGCTCTTCGCATCCCCTGTCCGCGCGAGCCGATGTGCGTCGACCTGATGCCCATGGACGACGTGGCCTTCGCTCCGATGCTGCACGGGCCGCTCCGCGTGCCGTGGTGCACCGAGGAGCGGGGGGAGGAGCCGCAGCTGGATCGGGGCCGACGAGGAGTGCAACGAGGATGCGTGGCAGAGGCGGTCGGCGCACCGCACGGCGCGCGCCGCCGCCGTCAAGCGCAGCCCTGACTGCATCCGCGCCGCGGCGGACCGGACGCGCGCGTCCCCGGGCCCAGAACGCCGGACCCTACGGAGAGGAAGCTGTCCAAGCGCGCCCGGGAGCGCGGCGTACAGCAGCGGTGGCTGCCGGCGGCGGGCGGGGCCGTGCTCGTCATCGACGGCGGCCCCGACCCTGCAGGACCAGAGGCCTGCGCCCTCCCCCCGCCCCCCCTCCCCTGCCTACCGCCTCCCCTCCCCCAACGTGATCCTCTCTCCCTCCTTCCTCGCCCCCTCGCCTGGCAGCGCGGCCTGCTCGGGGCCAATGTCTCTCAGGAGGGGAAGAAGCACACAGACACAATTAATCGTCCATCCCCAAGAAAATAGGGGAAATATGGGAAGTGGGGGGGAAGACAAAAACCCAGAAAATATGGGAAGATATGGGGAACCCTTTTATTTGTGTGTATTTATTTGTGTGTCCCAGGGCCCCTTCAATCTCGACGCGCGCCAGGCCACACCGCGAATGCGCCTCGAGCGGGCGCTTCCGGAAAATGCGGCGCAAGGCGGTGCCCGTGCGTCGGGCGCCGCCGTCGGTCTCTGGGAGGCCTGCGGTTCCGCCGGCGGGGGAGCGGCCGTGGCGCCACGCGGTCGTGGGGCCAAGAGGGGGGTTGTCAAAGAGGGGGGTGCAAATCATGACCGGCGGCATGTGCGCGGCCCAGCGGGGGGGCCAGGGACGCAATGAAGTAAGAAACGGCGCCCTGAAATCTGGGGAAACATCATGGCCCCCGCCATGATATCCCCCCCCCTAGTCATCACCCCCCTCTTTTCCGCCCCCGAGCCACGCGGTCGGGGGGCCTGCGACTCCGCTTGCCCGGGCGGAAATGCCGCGTGGCGCTCGGCGCCGCCGCCCGTCGCGCGGTGCGCCTGGCATGGCTGGGCGCGGGAGCGGAGGAACGGCGGGAGTGCTTCAGCAGGCGCGCGTCCTGCCGGGCTCATTGGCCCAAGCACTGCCAAGTTCTGCCGGGTCTTGAGCCGCCAGCTTCCGCGCGACTGGGCTTGCAGACAGAAAGAGCCCGATTCATCAATGCCAACCTGGTCGCCGCTATTGCCGCTTGCCTTCCGTAATGGCCCGGCGAAGCTCGTGTCCGTAATGGCCGTTGTGGCGGCATTTATTTGGCCCGCTGGTGTTCCGAGGGTGTCGCGATATTGTGCTGCTGGTGTCTCGATCGTGCTGAACGCCACTGGGTGTGTGATCGCTCCCGAGATCTGTTAAAAGACCAATCGTGGAATCGAAAGGGAGACCGATTGTGAGATCGATGGTGAGATCAATACCGATGTCGATGGTGATATCGATCATGAGATCGATCGTGGGATCGACAGCGAGGTCGACAGTGAGATCGATACCGGAAAGCCCTGGCGGTGTCCATGTGGTGTCCCGCGCTCCTTGCGTCGAAGGTTCCTGCGTCATCTTTGCCATCGCGATCGTCGGATGTGAGAGGGTGAGATCGCAATGGAACTGAGACCCCCCCGCTGGTGGCCTGGTCGGGAGTGCCCCGTCGGTGGCGCGGGGTGTCCCGACGGTGGTCTGGGGTGTCCCGCCGTGGTGCCGCGATTGTAGTTCGTGAGAACTGTTATGGGATCGATGGTGTGGTCGACAGTGAAATCGGTTGCGTGATCGAAGGTGAGATCGATAGATCGATCGTGAGATCGATAGCGAGATCGATCACAACAGATCTTTGGCTGGAGGTGCCCCGCCGTGGCTGGGGGTGCCCCATCGTGGTGTTCCGATGGTGTCTCGTAAGATATGTTGAGAGATCAATATTGGGATCGAAAGTGAGATCGAAGGTGAAATCGGTAGTGGAATCGAAAATGAGATCGGTTTGGGATCGATAACCAGGTCAATCGAGAAAGCGATATTGAGATCGATAATGATATCGATCGTGCGATCGATAGTGGGATCGGCAGTGAGACCAACAGCGGGATGTCCTGGTTGTCCCCGCGTGGTGTCCTGGTGTCCCAGGCGCCCTGCGTCGAAAGCTCCTGCGCCATCGTCACCATCGCGAGCGTAGTTGCAATCGGGATGCGTGTTGCCACTGCTACCGTTTGCATCGCCGTGGCCGTTTCCGCTCTGGCCGTGCCGCCACGGGCGTGCCGTGCCGCCGGTGGTCGCGGCTGCCGGGCTCGTGCCTGCTCGCTCCACCGCTCGCGCGGGCGGGCGCGCGGGCGCCGCTGCACTTGAAGCGCATCTTTCGGAGCGCCGTGCCAACGGGATTTCGTGGCACACAAGGCCGAACAACCATGCATCCACGCGCTCGAAGGAGGAGGAGGAGGAGGAGGAGGAGGAGGAGGAGGAGGAGGAGGAGGAGGAGGAGGAGGAGGAGGAGGAGGAAGAATAATGCAGGTCATGGCGAAGTGCCAGGAACTCTCGGCGCCAGGCTCTGCCAGGGCCGACTGGCAGTACACTCTGGACCCGCCGCGCGCTCCTCTGCCAACGGAGCTGGCCGGCGACTCGTTGTGTGTGGTGAGGGCAAAACAATTTTTGGATTCGCGGGTCGAGAGCGCACCTCTTCCGGTCGAAGCTGAGCGGGCCGCGCGAAGCTTGAATTAACTAGATGAGGGCAAAACAAAAGATGAAGCGTCTGAGCTGGCACGTCTCCGCGCGGCTGCCGCTCTCATCAGTGCGCCCCCATCAGAACTCCTTCTTCGCCCGGTGCACTGGGCGATCCCTCCAGCCCAACTGTTGGTGCCTCTGCCCGGCGCCGACCCGGGGCGCCAGGCGCTGCCGGCGCACGTCCCAGCGCGCCTGCAGGATGCAGCCGCGGAGGCCGCGACGCCAGACGCTGAAGCGCGCGTGTCCGATCTCGTGCGCCAGTGTCTGTTCGCGAAGGGCGGGGAGTTCGACCCGTCGTGCATCAGCCGCTGGAAGATGGGGCTCAAGCCGCACGATGAACGCATGTACAGCGTGTTCAATAAGCTCCTGCCGCACGGGGGTCTTCAGACTTTCACCGCGAAGCGCGCCAAATTCTGTTGGACCCTAAGGGCGCGAAAGGTAGGTTCGGAGGTCGCGGCACCAGGCTCTGCCATCGCGTCGGCCGCCGCCGTCGCTTCGGGAGTCACGGCCGCGCCTTCAGCCGGGGGGTGGCGCTGGGCGGACAAAGGGGCAGGAGGAGTGGTGGAGCTGACCGCGTGGTTAGGAACGGGGCTGGGCGGAAAAGGATATGGGGCCAGCTGCGCGGCCAGAAACACGCGGCGCAGCCCTGTTCGGTCGATCTGCTGATGCCCCGGGCGACGGAGGCGACTGGTCGGGCCGCCGCGGCTCGGTCGCAGGAGCTGCCGCGGTCGCCCTCGTCGCCGCACAGAAGCTTCATCGAGGAACTCTCCAGCGGAAAGCAATTGCGGGAACGACCAGCCGTGGCGCCACACGGTCGGGGGGCTCGCGAGTCCGCTCGCCCGGGCGGGAGTGCCGCGTGGCGCTCGGCACCGCCGCCGTCGCGCGGTACGCCTGGCGTGGCTACGCGGCGTCCGGGCCTGCGTCCCCGGCCAGCGCCGCGCAGTGCGGAGCTGCGGGGAATGCCTGGGAGGATCTTGCTTGATTGTCAATGCCTCGAGCGCGCCGCCTCCCATGCCTCGTCGCGCCGAGTGTCTGCAGGCTTTGCCAATGTGCAGAGTTGGCAGCTCTATGGGCGTTCCATTATGCATTCTCACCATCAGCGTCATCGTGCATCGTCGCCGTCTCGTGAGCGCAACGCCAGCCAGCATCGTCGCCATCAAAATCATAGCAATTGTCGTCAATGGGTTTTCTTTCCCACTAGCCTACTTGTCACCCGAAGGGTGGTCGTATAGGTAGGCTCTGAACGAATCGGAAGGAACATGAGGAAACATACAAACACGAACAATGCCTGAAGATGTACGAAAGGACGTTTCTGTCATCAAGGACTTTTGATGACCGTCAAATGCAAGTTGCAGGTCCTGCCGTGGAACTCAAAGATCCCAGCCAGCCTCACCCCACACATGTCTATTTTCGTCGGCGGCGAGGCGGCGAACTCCGCTCCAGCGAGAAGGTAGAAAGGGGCACGAACTAGCGAATTGGCCGGCGGGCAAAGAGAGAGGGGGGACGGCCGAGAGGAAGAAGGGACGCTCAGACGTCGAAGAGTACGACGATGCCTCACCCCACACAAGCAAAGTCGAGGAATACCTTTCAAACGCGAACGATGTGTCCGGACGAGCCGTAACTGCGGAAGCCGCCCACGTGGGGTCGACGTGGATGGTGCCGGAGGATCGCGCCGCATCGCCGATGCATCGCCGACGTCGGTGTGGAGAAGATCGGGCTCCGCATCGAGCCGCATCGGCGATGCATCGGCGATGCGGCGCGACTCGCCGACTTCATCTACTTCGGCCCTGCTTGGGCGTCCTGTAAGTGAGGAGGGGAGGCCTTTGAGCATCAGCGGTAGTGACCTCTCCGAACCCGTGAAGTTGACATAAGCCTGCACCACGCTCTCGCCGTCGAATGCCCCGGTGTTGTGCACGGGCACCAGGAGCCGCAGCACCTGCCACCGCTAGCCCAGGGGACGGGGACGACCAAGGGCCAGAGGGGGCCCGAGGAAAGATGAGCACCACGAGAAAGCCACGTCTGACAATGCAGAGCGCTGAATCAGGAAAGCAGGGGCTGCTCTGGCCACGGCGAGCCTTGGCCACGAATGGATTCCCCGATCTCAGTCTAAGCAACGGCCAAAGAGCCAGAAACCCTTCTGAGCCCAGAACTGTACCCGTGACCCGGAGCGGACGTGTCGGGCCCCCTCGGCGAGCCACACCTGCGGCCTCGGTGGGCGTGGCGCATGCCGCCCGGAGCTCGGTGGGGCACACCCCTCGCACGTGCCGTGCCCCCCACAGCGGGCTGCACCTGTGGAGGTCACTCAACGGCGGTACGACAGCCTGCCCCACCGCTTACACGTTCCACTGAGTGTGTGCGCACCTTGCGCCCGAACACAGCCGGAGTGGAGGGCAATACTTTCCGCGCTCTGCAAGAATATGGTCGGAGACGTGCTTGAACGTCCTCCGCCATACTGTCTGTTCATCACGCCGGACTATCCCTCACGTCCACTTGTGCCAACATCGACGCAGACACGCATGATCAATGACCACATGATGACACGACCATCGTACCTGGATAACGTCGTGCATATGATAAGCAACATAAAACGAATACATGAAACACTGGAACGCGGAAACATGAGACAACGTGCGAAACTTTGGGTATACTGACTCGGAAGAGCACGATCAAATATGAGAGTATGGGCCAAGCTGAATCACATCCCGAATGATCGGCCAACGTAACCATTTCGGCGCCCGTCCATGACACTATCACATTTCTGCGTATGACCGTTTCATGTCTTATCCCTCGCCGCCACGGGCACTCACTCAAGAGGAGCAATGCGTATAACGTTCTCTTCTCTGGCCCACATTTGCTGGTAAAGACAAGAAAAGGATGCCTCACAATCGCTAGGATTCAGTAGCTGAGGTCGTCGGTGTTCGAACGTCGTGTAGGTCAAGCCGTGGCCGAATGGAAATGCAGCCTCTCAGCCAAACAGTGCTGATATACGACGGCACATGAAATTCACGCATTCAACATACAATATGTTCCAGCACGAGCAAGCCCGAACCATCGTCGTCAAGCCATGGTATATGTGTTTCGGCATCGGACTTTCGTCTGATTCGCAGTGTAATTGTAATCGAACGGACAAGACTATATCAGAAACACACTGAGCGGAGCATCGTGAGTAGAGCGGACTGGAGTCAGAACTGGTAGAATGGAGCGCGCTGGAATTTTGCTGAGAAGACACATTATGTAGCACAAGGAAGTATGACCAGACAAGGTGAAACAATAGTGGGGCAGAAGATCGCAGACTTTCCAGAAAATTATCTAGTTGCGACCCAGATATATTACAAACAACCAGCCTGCACATCCAATCATGAAACGTTGCCCTTCGTAATCTGTTGTGCCAAACGGTTATATAATCTTTCATGTCAGCGACCGTGAAATATGCGGGCGATGAAGACATGTTCACGGACTCCCCTTGTGCCCGAAATCAGCTCGCAAGTCGGTGCAACATTGCGAACTACTGCGCGCACGTCTTGTGGCGCTGGTGGGGGGTTGGCGCGCACACGCGCGCGTGGTCCGCGCCGTACTGTGTCCGAACTCACGCAGTGCACGCTGCTTGCGGCGAACATGGGGAACGCTGATGGCCTGCGCGGCACGATCTAATGGAAGCATAACGCATTCGTTTCTATTGGACCAATTTGGATGACAGAGGACTCTGGAATGAGGAGGTTAGGGAAGCAATGCTTTTGCAGGATCTGCACATGTCCACGCGCCAATGTGATTTGGCAACTTTTGTGCTATGTCTTGGTCATGTTTTGATTGCGTGTGCGACGGAATGCTTTGAACACATATGGTTTTGCAACAACCTCGACAAGTTTGTGTGCGTGTAACCCTCCTGCATAATATCACTTGATCCGGATTGCTGCAAAACACACATGTCAAATCAACGCATGTGCATGGCATGGTCTACTTTCAAGGCAAAGTGCTAAGGCAAAGTGCCAAGGCCAGATCCGTCCTGGCCACTGCGTTCTAGTACAGTGCGGACTCAGCCGCAAGAACCTCTTGCAAGAAGCCAAGCCCTAACAATCCCAGCGCGAAGCGTAAGTGGGGTGAAAACTCAAGGCAACCTGAATGCAGCAGCTTCTGAACGCCAGCGGGAAGTCACTGCTCAGCGCGCGCGCAGCGAAAAGACCAAAGGTGCCACGACGAAAAACATCTGGTTTCTCGATACGCGCCCCCGCTGGATAGACCAGGAATAATGTCCCGCGTTTTTTTTTTTTTTTTTTTTTTTTTTTTTGTTTTTTGTGTTTTTGTTTTTCTGTTGTTGTTTGTTGGTTTATTATATATAATACTGTTCGTGTTTTTATTTTTAAAAATCGCCCCATTGTGGATGCGGTCTGGTTCTGCTTGAAGGCAGCAGTCCTTGTAAAGTATGTGTGCCAGCGTAGGACTAGAGGACCATCGAGTTGTGGAGCGCGACCGCCACCACCCACCCAACGAACCATACAACTCTACACTCATCGTGGCCCTTGGCATCATACAACCATTCCTTCAGGCCGAAGGCCATTGCTGAAATGAACGACGGGGAATTGGTAAGGGTCTACCTGGCGGGCCGGGCCGGCGGACACTCACGGGCGCGTCGCGCGGGCGGACTCTTAACGGGCGGGCGGGCTGGGTCGGACGGGACATTCAGGTATGGAGGGCAGAATTGGGCGATGCAAGCTTTGTCAGGATCTCGACTTGACCTCCAGTTATTTGATTGTGCAGGTCGATGGACTCATGCACGAGCAGATGAGAACCAAGTTCGACAAGCCTCTCGTCATTGACGCGTTCATATGAAAGTTGGGCAACATCTACGTGCAAGCCCGCGGCTACTGGCTTCGGGTCCTCGTCTTGAATCCGCAGCGCCGCGCGTCTCCTCCTCCTCTTCTTCCTCCTCCTCCTTTTCCTCCTTCTGCTCCTCCTCCTTCTGCTCCTCCTCCTTCTACTCCTCCTCTTCCTCCTCCTCCTCCTCCTCCCTCCTCCTCCTCCTCCTCCTCTCCTCCTCCTCCTCCTCCTCCTCCTCCCCTCTCCCCCTCCTCCTCCTCCTCCTCCTCCTCCTCCTCCTCCTCCTCCTCCTCCTCCTCTTGCCCTCCCCTCCCTTGCATGACATGCGCCTGTGTATTTCGGCACATCCCTCACCCGTATCGTGGCCCCATAAGGATCTCCACCTGCGGCCCTAGTGGGAATGGGCGCATTCCGCCCCGCGCACATTTCGGCAGACTCCTTATTACAACTTGTGCCCCAACTGTGAGCTCCACCTGAGGCCGCCTCAGTGGGATGGGCGTCAGCCGCCCCGCGCCCTTTTTGGCGCACCCCTCACACGTTCGTACCCCCCTCAGCGATCTACTGTGTACGGTAGGGGTGGGCATTTTTGCACACCCTCACGCGCGTCGTGCCCCCAGGAGCAGCTCCGCCTGTGGCCCCAACAGGGGGTGGGCAGCACGCCGCCCCGCGTTCATTCTGGCACACCCTGGCACGTTTCGTGCACCCCCCCTGAGGAGCTCACCTGTGGCCCCTGCAGGGGTGGGCAGCAGGCCGCCCCGCATTCATTATGGCACGCCCTCACGCGTTTCGTGCCCCCATCCCACCCCTGCGTGCGCCGTGCTCTTCTAGGAAATCTCCGCCTGTGGCCCGAGCGGGGATGGACCGTATGGCGCCCACCGCCATTTTTGGCACATCCCTCACACGCGTCGTGCCCCCATAGCGATCGCCACCTGCGGTCCCCATGCCGATGGACCGCATGCCGACCCCCCCCCTGCCGATATCGGCGCATCCCTCACATCTTGTGCCCCCCTCCCCCTCCCCGCCCCGCACGGGGGCTCCGTCTGCGGCCCCGCCATGGTGGGCGCACGCCCGCTCGTGCCCCTGGTCGGCGCACCCCTCACCTGGGACGGTGCCCCTATGGGGAGCCCCACCTGCGGCTCCCACGGGCGCGGACGCCTGCCCACTTCCCGCCCGCACACCACTTCGCACGCCTCGTGCTCTCCCAGGGGGGCTCCGCCTGCGCCCCCCCGGCGGGCCGAGCGGCAGGGCGGCGCCGCCCCCCGCTTTGGCACGCTCCTCGCGCGGGTCGTGCCCACCGAGGAGCTCCGCGTGCGAGCGTCGCTGGCCAATCTGCAAGGCGGCACCGCCGCGCGAATTTCGACCCACCCCTGACGCGCATCGTGCCTCGCAGCGAGCTCGCCTGCGGCCTCAATGGGCCAGTCCGCGCGGCGGCGCCGCGCGAATTTCGACTCACCCCCTCACGCGGGTCGTGCTCCACAAGGGGCTCCACCTGCAACCTTGGTGGGCCAATTCGCATGACGGCGCCGCGCCCATTCAGGCGTGTCCCTCACGCGAGTTGTCCCGTAAGTAGCCACGCCTACGGCCGCAACGGGCCAAATCGCATGGCGGGACAGCGCCCATTTCGGCGCATCCCTCGCACCCCTCACGCGCCTCCCCGACCAGAAATCAACTCCGCGGCCACGCCACAATAGGCCAGGTCGCATGGCGACGCCGCGCTCATGTCGGCACCCCCCTCGCTCGGACCATGCTCCACCCAGAGCCCAGGTGGGCGCGCCCGTAGAACCCACGCCCCATCCAGCGGCGCACAGCGATCGAGGAGAGGACCAGCGCCGAGACTGCACGCAGCTGATTCGGGTTGGGCCCGTCGCTGTGAACTGACTCATCCACAATTCACATAATGAACCCGACCCGATACGCTTGCGCGCATGCGGCCCGCATGACGACAAATCATACTTATTCGTATCTTACATCAAAGTACTCTGCGACGTACCCAACCTACACATGTGACGACGATGCACAGGATCGATCAACACAGCCTAACATGCTGCTGTACCCGCAGGAACCCACGAAAGTGGCGACAATTGCGCAATTCGCAGCCACCCGCGGAGCCGCGAAATCTCGGCTGGGTGTGTCTACACCTCCCCTCCGCTGGGCCTCTCAGGAGCCCACGAACATGGCCCGCAGGGGAGCCGCGAGGTCTCGGCTGGGTGTGTTTGCAACTCCACTCCGCTGGGCCTCCCAGGAGCCCACGAACGTGGTGGCGACAATTGAGCACTTCGCAGCCCCACCAAGGGAGCCGCGAAGTCTCGGTTGGGCGTGTTTACAGCTCCACCCCGCTGGGCCTCCCAGGAGCCCACGAACATGGCGAGACTTGCGCAATCCGCAACCACCCAAGGAACCGCGAAATCTCGACCGGGTGTGTTTATAACTCTCCTCCGCCGGGCCTCCCAGAAACCCACGAACATGGCGACAGTTGCACAGTTCGCAATCTCCGCAAGGGGGAGCTGCGAAGTCTCGGCTGGGTGTTTACAGCTCTGCTCCGCTGGGCCTCTGAAGAGCCCACGGACGTGGCTACACTTGCGCACTTCGCAGCCACACAGGGAACCGTGAGGTCTCGACTGGGTGCTCCACTCTGCTGGGCTTGGGCTTCCCAGGAGCCCACGAATCTGGCGACAATGGCGCACTTCGTAGCCACTCAGGGAACCGCAAGATCTCGACTGGGTGTGTTTACAACTCCACTCTGCTGGGCCTCCCAGGAGCCCACGAAGATGGAGACAATGGCGCACTTCGTAGCCACCAAAGGAATCGCGAAGTCTCGACTGGGTGTGTTTAACTCCACTCTGCTGGGCCTCCAAGGAGACCACGAACGTGGCGACAATTGCGCAATTCGCAACCACCCAGGGAACCGCGAGGTCTCGGCTGGGCGTGTTTACACCTCCACTCCGCTGGGCCTCCCAGGAGCCCACGAAACTGGTGGCACTTGCGCACTTTGCAGCCCCCCTATGGGGGCTGCGAGGTCGCGACTAGGTGTGTTTACAACTCCACTGCGCTGGGCCTTCCAAACGCCCACGAAAAGGGCGACAATTGCGCACTTCGCAGCCCCACCAAGGGAGCCGCGAGTTCTCGGCTGGGTGTGTTTACACCTCCACTCCGCTGGGCCTCCAAAGAGCCCACGGAAAAGGCGACACTTGCGCACTTCGCAGCCACACTAAGGGAGCCGCGAAGTGTCGACTGGATGCGTTTACAACTCCCCTCCGCTGAGCCTCCCAGGAGCCCACGAACATGGCGACAATGGCACAGTTCGCAGCCCCACCAAGGGAGCCGCGAGGTCTCGGCTGGGTGTCTTTACAACTCCACTCCGCTGAGCCTCCCAGGAGCCCACGAACCTGGCGGCAGCTTCACACCTCGCAGCCCCCCAGGGAGCCGCGAGGCTCCCCCTCCCAGGAGCACGCGAGAGAAGCAGAGTCAGAACTGGGCTGCCACGCACTCGGGACGAAAGAGAGAAGGGAGGAGGAAGAGAAGGACGAGGAGACAGGAGGCAAAACGTAGGACGCAGCAGGCAGGAGGAGGAGGAGGAAGGAGATGACTCGACCACGGTGCTCTATTCAGGACGAGAACTCGGCACAAGAGGGTTGGGAAACAAGTATCCTGGCGAAGGATCTAACCATATGCAATTGTGAATACCGCAAGGCAAGCGGGATAATCGAGGGGCAACTCCCATGGGGCCGCGAACTGCGTGAGACGGGCGCGCCGCGTGAAAGGTGTGCCAACATGGGGCGGGTACCGCATGCGGGCTGTGGGGAGACGCATACGATGCCGGCCGCCGTGACCTTCGGTGGAGCCCCTTCTGAGGTCACGAAGCGCGGGAGGGGCCTGTAGTTTACACCCAACACAGCGAGAATCAGAACACCTGTGCGAAACAAACAAAACGAACACGACGAACTCGACGTTACTCTGCGACGTACCCGGCCTTGTCTTCACATGCGGCGACGATAGACATGACCGATCAATCCACACGAACATGCTGAAAGACCCGCAGGATCCCACGAAAGTGGTGACACTTGCAATTCGCACCCCCCTACCAGGGAGCCGCGAGGTCTCGAGTGGGCGTGTTTACAACTCCGCTGCGCTGGGCCTCCCAGAAGCCCACGAACGTGAGGACACTTGCGCACTTCGCAGCCCCCCCAAGGAGCCGCGAGGTCTCGGGTGGGCGTGTTTACACCTCCACCCGTCTGGGCCTCCCAGGGGCCCACGCAAATGATGACCGTTGCACAACTCGCAACCACCAATGGAGCCGCGAGGTCTCGACTGGGTGTGTTTACAACTCCACTCCGCTGGGCCTCCCAGGAGCCCACGAAAGTGGCGACCAAGGCGCACTTCGCACGCCACCAAGGGAGCCGCGAGGTCTCGGCTGGGTGTGTTTACAACTCCAATCCGCTGGGCCTCCCAAGCGCCCACGAAAACGGCGACAATTGCGCACTTCGCACCCCCCTAGTGACCCGCGAGGTCTCGGCTGGGTCTATTTACAACTCCACTCCGCTGGACCTCCCAGGAGCCCACGAAACTGGTGACAGCTTACACTTCGCAGCCCCCTCAGGGACAGCGAGAACCCCCCTCCCAGGAGCACAGGAGATAGGCGGAGTCACAACGGGGCTGCAACGCAAGCAGGACGAAGGAGAGAAGGGAGGAGGAAGAGAAGAAAGAGGAGGCAGGAGGCAGGAAGTAGGAGGCAGCATGCAAGAGGATCGGGGTGGGAGGAAGGAGGAGACTCGACCACAGTGCTCTATTCAAAACGAGAACTCAACACAGGCGGGTTGGGAACTAATGGCACACCATACCACAGCTGGCGTAGGAACATTGCCAAGACGGATCGGGTTTCGCTCTCGATGACATGCATTCGGTCTAATACGGGGTTTTGGGTGCAGAAGGCATGCGGGATCCACACTGGTAACTGCTGTGATCGGACACGGTGGCGGGTACGGCGTGGTAGGGTTTGGTCCGACTTACAGGAGAAAAGTAATTACCAGAAGAAGAGAACATTGATACTTGCACCCGCCCCCCATGACGATCATACCCGTGCGCCCGCCCACTCATACATTTTCTCCAGATTTGCTTGCCTATAAGAATCCGGACTTAATCCCCGGATAGCTGGTCCACTGTAGCACCCCTCTATTTTGCCCCGGCGCGGTCAAATTATGCACATGGCTTGCTCTGCATCCGCTGCTATCCGCATGACTTTCTCGTGTCCGCATGGCTTCCTGTGCCCGCATGACTTCCTCGTGTCCGCGCGGCTTCTTCGTATCTTCATGTCCTCCTCGCATCCGCACGGCTTCCTCGTGTCCGCATGGCTCGCTCCGTGCCCGCTGCTATCCGCATGGCTTCCTGGTCTCCGCACGGCTTCCTCGTGCCCGCATGCCCTCCTTGGCTTGCAGTGGCGAGTAGAGCAGAACGACCAGAGCAGAGTAGAGCAGCGTAGAGTATTTCAGAGCAGGGGCGGAGCAGGAGCAGAGCCAAGCTAGCCACGTCGAGCGAGTCAGAGGGCCCCGCTCACTCCCACCCTTCCCCCACAGCATAAAAGCACATTGCAAGGGGCCCAGGGCCGCACAAGTACATACGCACAAATCCCAAGATTCCCCACAATTTCGTGTATTTTCTGGGTTTTCGTCTCCCCCCCACTGCCCATATTTTTATAAATATTTTCGTGGGAATCGACGATTCATTGTGTCCGTGTGTTTTTCCCCTCCCGAAACTTGTGGCACAACTCGATATTGGGATTGGAACGCGCTCCCAACCTCGCACGCGGCGCACTTCCGATCACTTGGCGAAGGGAGAGAGACCTCCGATGGGCGCGGTGAAGGCGAAGCACGCGCCGCGCTGACACAGCACCTGCCACCTTCACTCATCAACTGCGCGGCGCTCGGGCGAGGTCGGCATTTCGCCCGGTTTCGCCCTCCTCCTCCTCCTCCTCCTCCTCCTTCCCTCCTCCTCCTCCTCCTCCTCCTCCTCCTCCTCCTCCTCCTCCTCCTCCTCCTCCTCCTCCTCCTCCTCCTCCTCCTCCTCCCAGTTCGTCCGCTCTCGCGCGGCCCCGCCGCCGCCGTCGCCTTCCTCCGATCCCGCGGCCAGACCCTGCGCTGCGCCCGCGCCAGAACGCCTGCGAGGGGGGCGGCAGGTCGCCCCCCTCGCGCGGGCCCACCCCCCACCACTGGCGGGTGACTGGCCATCGCTCGGACGTCCATTCCCTTTGTGTTTTTTTTTTTGGTTTCGTGCGTGGTTTTCTCGCCAAGTGATCAAGGACGCTCCTCGATGGTCCTCGCCGAAGGAAACATGGACACGTCCGAGCGATGCCAAGGAAAAGTATGCGCCGCGGCGAGGCGGGTGCTCCACTTTTTCAGGCGAGACCTGAACGGCGCCGCTCGCATCGCTCGCGCGTCGACGGAGCTGCGCGCGGAAGCCGTGCGCCGCACCCACGAGGGGGGGGCTCCATTCCTGGACGCGCGGAAGCGGCGCCGAGGCGAGAAGAGCGGCGTTTCGCCCTTTCGCGCGGGATGGGCGCCCTGCCCCACTCCTGCCATGCGTCTCGCAACACGGACGACACGATGTCCATGTTGGCACACAACAACATTGGATGCTGCATGCTTCCTGGGACGAACTACAGTCGGGGTGGATTGGAGAGGACACGCGAGAGGGCACGAGACCCTTCCGAGGGCCACGTTGCCGCAGGAATGTAGAAGGCACGGGTCGCGAAGCACGGGACACAAGGGTACTCTTGGCTTGGCAGGGTCGACCTACGAATCAACCCGACTGTATGATGGGTCATCCCGCATTCGGTTGCCATCGGTCGGCCAGGTGGCAGAGTAGGCGCAGTAACCAATACACAGTGTGGATATGTCATCGTAGGGTCGACCAGAGTAGGTCAGGGTAGGGTAGATCGGGGGAGAATACAACATACCATAATGCAACAGTTTGTAGAGTTGAATTGGGTCGAACAACATCGAATAGAGTATGTCAGTTGGTAGAGTAGGGCCGAATCTACTAGAGCAACGTAGAGTAGGATGTCATCTTGTAGAACGAAACAACGTCTATTATGGTAGATGATAAAATCGAATCCGGTATAATAAACTTGTACAACATATGATAGGATGGAATAGAGTAGAACCGGGTAGAGCAAAATCGAGTCCAGAACATTTAGAATGCAGTTCAGTCCAGTCCTGTCCGGCCCAGCCCAGTTCTGGCCAGTCCACTCCAGCCCCGTCCAGCCCAATGCAGTCCAGGCCACTCCAGCCAACTCCAGCTCAGCCAAGTCCACCCCAGTCCAGTCCACCAGTCGAGTCCAATCCACGCCAGTCCAGTCTAGTCTAGCCCAGTCCATCCCAACCCAATTCTAATCCAGTCTAGACCTGTATCCAGTCCAGGTCAGTCCACCAGACCACCCCAATGCAATCTACTCCAATCCAATCTACTTCAATCCACTCCAGGTCAGGTCAAAAACCGTGCATCTGTAAGACGCGTTGGTAGAAACATCCGGATCACTACTGGACCCGTGCTTGGTGGTGCGCCACTTCATTCTAATCTTACGATCTCTTTGGAATCTCCATTGGCTGATCCTTTCTGCTTCACTGCCCTTCGCATCCTCTGCCACCATGCCCCCCTGGCACGTTGAGGGGTTGTATAATGCCACGCCACATGCTGCCTGGTCACGCTGCTAGCTTCTAACAAAGACCCCCCCCTCTACTAACGGTTCCTCCCGTGCCCGCCCCCTCCCGAGGCCACGATCCCTCATTCAAAACAATGGGTTCGCGAGCTTCCAAGATGGCCAGTGCAAGCAACCAAGGCACGCCACGATGGCCCAATATGCCTCGAAGACGGCCCCAGGTTGCCCCAGGACGGCTCAATATGACCTCAAGGTGGCCCAAGATGCCTCCAAGAAGGCCGAACCACATGAGGACCGCCACCAGGGTCAGAACACGCCACACTCATGGATTCCCCCCTAAGAAATTGAAGGATTTTCGCATTCTCGCCTTCTCGGGCTTGCGTCAGCTCAAGACGGCCCAAGAGGCATCTAAGATGGCCCCACGACGGCCCAAAGGGAGCCCTAAGACGGCGTAAGAGGGCAACAAGACGGCCCAAGATGGCCCCAAAGGGCCCACAACACTGCCTAAAGCAACCCCAAGACGACCCAATCGGGTTCCATGAGAACTCCCCCAATAATGAAGACGGAATCGACACATGTGACGGCCTTCCTCTTCCTCTTCCTCCCTCTCCTGCTCCTCCGTCTCCTGACCCCGGCCTACTCCTCAACCTCATCATCCTCATCCTCATCACGGCTCCCCCAAGCCTGGAGACACGAGGTGTCACACGTGACGGCCTCCTGTGCCTCTTCGAACAGTCGCGACTCAGAATGCTGGGCTGGAACGGTGGCGGGACTTGCCGCAGGTAGCAGGATAAAACTCATCCTTCGTGCCAGAGGCAGTGACTGCAGCGAAGCGCGCGCTTGCTTACAAGCGCTAAGTTCAGCGCGACACCACCTTCGACACCCCCTCACCATTGACGAGTTCATCCAAGATTTAGATAACTGCCACTTCGTACCCTGCTCCGCTATTGGCAAATGCACGCGACCATACATCTTGGAAATTTGTTGATTGCAGAACCCATGGTTTAGATAGGCGTATCAGGAACTTCAGTATTCCGCAACTGATGCAATTTAATATCTTCACGCGCTCGCACGTGAACCGCATATTTGTATTGTTCATAAGGGCTCTTACTTCAATTCAAAACGTGCCCACCGCGTAAGGTTCTTCGCATACACTGTGACCTGGTCGGATCGGGTTGCGTACTGACTTGTATGTCTTCACATCTGGAGTGAACAGTTTAGTCCAAGAAGCAAATGCGAACTATGAACCATGGCCTAAACTGGACGTGGTCTGGCAAGGCAAGAGGGGATACTTATGTGGGCACCTAGAATGGCAGAGGATCATATGATCATGCAAGTAGGGGAGTGGAGCATGCCAGAGTAGCAAAGAAATAGAGGGGTAGAGGAACAGAGTCGATCATCATAATACAGAACATCTAGGTTTGTGGGTTATGATTGCACAAGCTAGGACAGGGGCAGCATACGGCAATATCGATGAATGTATTGTGAGGCAGGGCAAGTTGTATCATACTAGAGTCGATCAGGCAATGTTGGAGTATAGCAGAGCCCAGCAGTGTAGGGCGAGTTGGGCAGGCAACGCCATCGGCAAGAACTGGTACAAACAATCTGCACGAACCGAAGCACACCTGGCACCAGAAGGGTCAGCAACCAGCAGACAACATTCGCGAATGCTGGCGCAACTTGACAGAACGCCGTCTTACAATCAATGCTCTGTCCACTTCGGCAACGTCAACCTCCATGTCTCTTGTGGGCACAGTCCTTCAAGTTGCTTCGTGTCAGGCGGAGCCCAACAATAGCAACGGCGGAACCTCGAAACCAATTGAATTACAACACCCAAACAACCAAACAACCACGTACCGTTGAGACGTACGCTTTGCACACCGCCAACTCTCGTAGAGAGCAAACGGAATCGCACCCTCCCCGCCAGTCTCCAAGCTCAACATCTGAATGACGGGCGATGCTAAAGAAGACATCTTAAACTTTGAGCCGCCCTGCGCTTGCTGACAATATTTTCACACGGCAGCACGACAGGGCGCATCGAAATTCGCCCCAACCTTCGCCCACCGAGTTCTGAATACAAAGTGAGGGTTGGTGGTCGGATGGGGGCTGCGAGCGCTTCCGTTGCGCGTAATGTTCTGCTCAATTTGCCACCCCGTCAACGCCACTCGACCTGGCCCAAGCAACAAACGGCTAACCAAGGAAGACGGCACAGCAAGTGAAATGCCGCGGGGGCCTCTGAGTCCAACACGTCGGTCTCGCTGGCGGGAAATGTGATGGGTAGCTTACCAGTGGGCGCCACTTCCCCTCCCCTTCGGCGCAATTCTGATGACCCGAAAAGGGGGACATAGAATAGGGAACGTGCTATGGCGTTGACTCCGCGGCGTGGACTCCAAACAAATACCCTGCGCAATCGAGCGGGTGGAATCTATGGGGTGCACTTTGATTTTTACCCATGATTTGACACATCTCGTGCTCTTGCAAGCATCCCACCCACCCACCCGCAACTTGGTTTGCAAAACCTCTTAAGACCGTGACGGTAGGTACCAAATGGCACTTGGCAGCGACACCGGCGCCGACGACGACAGCGACGTCGACGACGACGACGACGCCGACGACGACCACGACGACACGGACGACGTCTCCGACGACTTCGACGACGACGACAACGACGACGACGACACCGACGACGACGACGACGCCGACGCCGACGACGACGACGATGACGACGCCGACGACGACGACGACGACGCCGATGACGACGACGACGTCGACGACGCCGACGCCGACGACGACGACGACGACGGCGGCGACGACGACGCCGACGTCGACGACGACGAAGACGACGACGACGCCGACGCCGACGACCACGACGACGACGACGTTTCCAACGAAGACGACGACGACGAGGGAGGAGGGAGGGCGACGACGACGACAACGACGTTAACGACGAGCGAGGAGGGAGGATGGCGACGACGCGAACGACGAAGAAGGAGGGAGGACGGCGACGCCGACGACGACAACGACGAGGGACGACACCGACGACGACGACGACGACGGCGACGAAATAGGAGGGACGACGACGAGACGCCGACGACGGACGACGACGACGACGAGAGAGGAGGAGGAAGGACGACCACGGCGACAACGACGACGGAAACGACCACGACGCCAAAGAGGACGACGACGACGAACACGAGGAAAGACAGAGGACGACGTAGGCGACGACGACGACGACGCGGGAGGAGGGAGGACGGCGACGACGACGACGACGCAAGAGCGCGCGCGCACGCTTTTGTTGAAAATCCGTGTTGCGAAACTTTGTGTTTTTGTAGGCTTTTTGGACACACGATTTTGAAATCCATCCGAAACCGATGGGTTTTGAAGGATTTCGGCATACGCGCGCGACGACGCGGGCGTCCGCACTTCGTCCCATTTTTTGCAGAGGATTCTCGCGACGGCACACGCGCAAGG
Source organism: Prorocentrum cordatum (assembly GCA_963575745.1). Classification (NCBI taxonomy): domain Eukaryota; class Dinophyceae; order Prorocentrales; family Prorocentraceae; genus Prorocentrum; species Prorocentrum cordatum. The sequence goes on along the minus strand of CAUYUJ010019381.1, from coordinate 325,413 downwards.
GCGTTCGACAGATTTCGACATGCGCGCGCGCGAAGCCCGTTTGGTAGCGTTTTGTGAAAATCTTGAAAAGTCCATGGTTTTCTTAAGATTTCGCAAGAGCTCGCGCGTAAGCTTTTTTAGCAATCAGTGTTGCGAAACCCAGTGTTTCTGTATGTTTTTTGGAAACTCGATTGCGACATCCTTCCGACACCGAAGGTTTTTGAAGGATTTCGGCATGCGCGCGCGACGGCGCGCGCGTGTGCACTTCGTCCCATTTTTTGCAAGGGATTCACGAACAAGTGTTATGTTAGAACAAAAAATGTCCCCGCGTATCGTTTTTTTCAAAAGAACCTCAGGGGGGTCGATACCGGCCCCCCGGGGATAATGTAAATTCATATTTCGGATGGGCATGTGGTCGTAATCATACATGATTTACATACCCGAAAGGGGGACCGATAACGCCGGAGGGGGGGTAGAGTCTATTCTTTTTTAAAAAGGAGAATCAAGGGCGCGAGCGCAGGCTTTTTTTGACACAAATTGTTGCGAAGCCATGTGTTTTCTTATGTGTGTTCGGGACACTCGATTTTGAATTACTTACGAAACGTAAGGTTTTTGAAGGATTTCCGCCTGCGCGTGCGACAACGCGCGCGTGTTCATTTCGTCCATTTGTTTGCAACAAGTTTTTGAATACGGATGATTGGAAAACGAACTTGCGCGCATAGTATGTTTTTGCAGAGGATGGGGGGGGGATACCGGCTTAGCTGGGATGCTATGAAATCATATTTCTGATGGTCGATGGGGCAGAATCATATGCACATTGCAATGCGAAAAGGGGTACAGTCAATTTCTTTTGTTGAGGGGGGGGGCGATCCTATTACCCTTTAGGAAAGGAGAATCTGTGCAACCCAATCGATGCTGTGCAGCTTACGCGGCACAACCTGTGAGGTGGGACAACATGAGGTGACACCCTAAAGATCCCTAAAGTGTGTGATGCGAAGGGTTGGGGCTGGGCCCCATGTGGTGGGACCCAACGTGGTAGGACCCAAAAGGGTGGAAACCAGAGGAATGAGACTTGATTGGGTGGGACTCCATGACTGGCGGCACGAGACACATCCCTCGATCATAATCAATTCGAATGGGACCCTATGGGTCGGGACCCACATGGCCGGAAATATGCGGACATCCCGGCGAGCAAGGCCAATTCAGGTGAACCCTCTGGAGTGGGACCGTGTGCCCAGCACCATGCGAACATCCTCCTGATCCAGGCCCATTCAAACGGGAACCTACGGCATTCCAGCGGGAACCTACGGAATCGACCCTACGGGGTGGGACCCGGTGGCCAGCAACAGACGAACGTCCCGCCAGCCCACGCAAAATCATTGCAGCACAAATGAGGGCCCCTGAGTGCAAGCACCCCTTGGGAAACGTATGCGGATCCATCCCTGGAGTTGTGGTAGCGCGGGGGGGACGAGGGCGAGGCGAGACATGATATTCGTCACCATTGAGGTATCGCTCATCAGAAGGAGGCCCGCTTGTGTAACATGTTTACATTGCGGGGAATGTCCACTGATTCACCAGCGAAGCGAGGCTGCCCAATGCTGCAGTCTCCATCATTCCCGATTTCCGAAAAGAATTCGATCATCCCCCAGGGTCACGAACCGCTATAATACTACTACCGCGTAGCGTGACAACAATCTCGCTGCACGCGCCCTTGCATAGTGCGTGCGTGCGCCATTTTGTGCTAATGCATTCAATTGCCTGACTCTTCATGCCTATCTGTGGCTCTTGCGCAATATGCGCGCTGATGGCGCGCATCGCGTCGCACGCTTAGTATGTGCTAGTGCACGTACGCGCTGTCAACTCGGAGTATTCCGCATGCGTGGATTCCCCCCTTTTTCGATCACGAGGGGCAACTCAAGCATGCGACCTTGGGGCCCCTACCCCTCACCCCTCGACCAGTGGCAACAAGCTACCTTTACGGCTGAGCCCTGAGACATACACCAAGTACGGGTTGTAGCTATAGTCAAGTTAGTGGTACATGTTGGCTGCAGGGCAATCGTAGAAGGTTTAGGGGGAGGCCGAGCGTGGGGCAACGAGTCAGATATAGCAATGTCCTGGCTGTGGCAAAACATGCTGGCACTTGATCGGCGAGCTGGGAGGTCTTGGGCCACTGTCGGCCATGAACCAACAAAAGACCCACGCCACTTGGGCTCAACGCGTCACGATGGTGCTTCGACGTCGGACAGGACATTCGGCAATGGACACGCGCACTAACTTAGGAGCCCGGCTACAACAGCACGGGGACTGGCAGTACCAAGCAAGCATTGCCAAAATCTAACGAATTAAGAACATGATCAGAATTCGCAGAACGTGTAGGCGTGTATTCCCGGTGGATTGAAGACACAGCTTAGGGGCAATCCCCTCCGACCCAGCCTAGCGAGGCCGAGCCTATAAAGCGTGCCGACGTCCCATACCCTCCACCCCCTCCTCCTCCTCCTCCCCCTCCTCCTCCACCACCTCCCCTCCTCCTCCTCCTCCTCCTCCTCCTCCTCCTCCTCCTCCTCCTCTTCATCCTCCTCCTCCTCCTCCTCCTGCTTCAGGCGCGCCCCTCCCAGCCAGAGAAATGAATGGAGACCCGCGGAAGCCTCCTGGAGCAAGCTGGGAGCATGGGCCACGAGCTCGTGAGCCGTGCTGCTCAAGCTTCGTGCCTGTCTCGTGCCCGACCCGCCGCGCAGCGCTGGCAGGCTCTACGACGCAGCGCTGCAATCCCAGGAGTCTCGTGACTCTTGGGCGGCTCAAAAGGCTGTGGGGCAGATGTCGCCCGACCACGGGTCGGCCAATCCGGTGCAACACTATCCCATAGCTCGGAAACGTCGCGTGTGGGAGCAACGCCTCCCCCCCCGTTCGAGCCCCACGTGCGGCGACTGCCCCCCTGCGTAGAGCAGCACACTCCCAGCATAATCTCTGTCCTCGTCCTCCTTCCCCTGCCTCCCCTTCTCCTCTTCCTCTTCTGCTCAATGCAATCTGCCCCAATCCATGACTGAGAGACTGGCGGCACAGCTCGAGCATAGAAAATACGGTCGGCGGGTGCGTCGCCAACCCAACATCTGATACCGGCGGCTTCTGCAAAGCCGCTGTCAACCTGCATCGCTGCCGCATCGCCACGGACGCCGGGGACGGACAACTTCTGGAGCATGCATACCAGCCCACGCACTGCCACTAGGAACGACAGATGACGAAAGAGGAGGCTCTTCTGGCCACGGCGAGCCTTGGCCACGAACAGAACCCCCGACCCAAACCTGAGGAGCGACCCAGAAATCTCAGAGCCCCTTCCGAGCCCAAAATTCGGGGATCTTCTGACCCAGGTCAATCCAGACCTGGGTCAGCCAGGCCTGGCAGAATCCTGCAAGATCCTGCACCCAAACCAAGGTCAATGCGGAGGATCCTGCAAAATCCTGCAGGATCCTGCGCCCAAACCCGGGTCAATGCGACCCTGGCCCTGCAGGATCCTGCAAGATCGGGGGCTCTGGCTGACCCCCGCTTGCATTGACCCCCGTCTCCAGGCCCCCGAAGAGTGGCACTTCTGACTGTACTGGCTGTGATGCCGCCGTGCTTTGGCCACCGCTTGCTCCGGCCCCTCCGAAGATCACGTCCGTCCAAGCGTCGGCGGTCTTCTCGCCCCCCAAGAACATGGTGGCAACGGCGGAGACCCGGTCCCGCCACGGTGTCAACACGGCGCCTCCCCTTCCGTGAGAGCTGGGCCACAGGGGGCAGGAGTGGGAGGAGTGGTAGCATGAGGTCGGGCCTGTCCCCCTACAGCCTGAGTTTCAACGAAAAATCAAAAATACAGAAAGATACACCAACACTGTCAAACAAATACACCCGAAATCGTCCCCTGACTATTTTTTGACTGTTTTGAATATTCCCCCTGTAGGGGGACAGGCTCGACTTAATGCTAGCAAACGTCGACGGCTTCCCAACCATCTTCTACCCAATGGCGTCGTAAAAGAAATCAGCATGCACAACTACGATGGTCGAAACGAGAACCGGAATCGATAACGTGACACCCGCGCCTGTTGAACCATTAAATTGCACAAAATTCGGTGCGATGTCCCGGTACTTGCGACGGTGCGGCACAGGCCCCCGTCACTCGTGTATGGCCTCGCAGCCGACGGACGCGCACGAGCCCCAGCGACGTGCCCAAGCCGAGGCGAAGATAACGAGAAGAGGAGGAAGATAATTCGTCGGAACTCAAGTCAGACAAGTGCAACATTCTGGTGCGTCGCACTGGCCAGTGACGCCGAGACCGAGATCGCCCAGCGGATCGGAGCGCGGACGCCATGCTCCTTCGGTGGAACTCGTCTGGAGTGTTGGCCTTCTTCGCCCGAGCCCCCCCTCGATGCTCGATGCTGTGGCCATCGGCACCGTCCACGTGGCGCTACCCTACCCCCCAACGGCCTTCGCGCCGCTGACGGGGGCGGAAGACAAGTAGAAAACGGGCAGGCGAAGGAGGGCGCCAAGGAGGGAGGGAAGCGGGGGAGGACCAGTGAGCATAAACGCTGTTACGCAGGATGCGAAGGAGGAGGAGACGGGCTCCGAGCCCCTCGATCGTTCGCTCCTCCCTCCTGCTGGGGTTCGGAGGCAGCCCCGGAGACATTGTATAAGGCGGGAGCATCGCGCAATTACATCTCTTTCTGAGCGCCGCGCCCTGGTGCGCTGCTCGCTTTGTCGAAGTGCGCCCTGACCAATTCCGTCCATACCCCATTTTTCCACGCGGACAAGGGACCCCTGGACCGAGGCACTGCTACAACGGCATTCGAAGCCAGCTGCTCCGACTAGAGGCGCTTTTGGAATGGCAGTAAACCATGTTAGCCAGCGTGGACCCCAAACAGTGTGCTCTAGCATACACTGTGGTGCAATATCAGTGTTGGAGTCTATGTGGTGTAAGCTATGTGGTGCAATCTACGTGCTGCAATCTATGTGGTGTAAGCTGTGTGGTGCACTCTATATGGTGCGCAATCTAAGTAGTGCAATCAATGCAGTGCAATCTATGCGGTGTAAGTCATGTGGTTCAACCCAGTGCAGCGGCGACGGACCGTGGCGGCGACAACCGGCGCGGCGACCGACACTCAAGCCCAGAAGCACGGGCTACGCACGGCAGCGACGGGCGGCGACGAGGCGGCGACGGCGACAACAAGCGCGGCGACCGACACCCAAACGCAATGGAGCGGCGACGGACGGCGGCGACAAGCCAGCCAGGTCGACACCCAGGCCCATTACGGGGCGGCGGCGACGGGCGGCGACGGCGACAGCAAGCGCGGCGACCGACACACAGGCCCAGAAGCAACGGCGACGGGCGGCGGCGACGGGCGGCGACAGTGACAAGCCGGCTGGACCGACGCCAAGGCCGCACTGTCTGGGGAATAAGCGTTGCACACATCTCTCCTCCATCGTCCCCTGACTATTTTTTGACTGTTTTGAATATTCCCCCTGTAGGGGGACAGGCTCGACTTAATGCTAGCAAACGTCGACGGCTTCCCAACCATCTTCTACCCAATGGCGTCGTAAAAGAAATCAGCATGCACAACTACGATGGTCGAAACGAGAACCGGAATCGATAACGTGACACCCGCGCCTGTTGAACCATTAAATTGCACAAAATTCGGTGCGATGTCCCGGTACTTGCGACGGTGCGGCACAGGCCCCCGTCACTCGTGTATGGCCTCGCAGCCGACGGACGCGCACGAGCCCCAGCGACGTGCCCAAGCCGAGGCGAAGATAACGAGAAGAGGAGGAAGATAATTCGTCGGAACTCAAGTCAGACAAGTGCAACATTCTGGTGCGTCGCACTGGCCGGTGACGCCGAGACCGAGATCGCCCAGCGGATCGGAGCGCGGACGCCATGCTCCTTCGGTGGAACTCGTCTGGAGTGTTGGCCTTCTTCGCCCGAGCCCCCCCTCGATGCTCGATGCTGTGGCCATCGGCACCGTCCACGTGGCGCTACCCTACCCCCCAACGGCCTTCGCGCCGCTGACGGGGGCGGAAGACAAGTAGAAAACGGGCAGGCGAAGGAGGGCGCCAAGGAGGGAGGGAAGCGGGGGAGGACCAGTGAGCATAAACGCTGTTACGCAGGATGCGAAGGAGGAGGAGACGGGCTCCGAGCCCCTCGATCGTTCGCTCCTCCCTCCTGCTGGGGTTCGGAGGCAGCCCCGGAGACATTGTATAAGGCGGGAGCATCGCGCAATTACATCTCTTTCTGAGCGCCGCGCCCTGGTGCGCTGCTCGCTTTGTCGAAGTGCGCCCTGACCAATTCCGTCCATACCCCATTTTTCCACGCGGACAAGGGACCCCTGGACCGAGGCACTGCTACAACGGCATTCGAAGCCAGCTGCTCCGACTAGAGGCGCTTTTGGAATGGCAGTAAACCATGTTAGCCAGCGTGGACCCCAAACAGTGTGCTCTAGCATACACTGTGGTGCAATATCAGTGTTGGAGTCTATGTGGTGTAAGCTATGTGGTGCAATCTACGTGCTGCAATCTATGTGGTGTAAGCTGTGTGGTGCACTCTATATGGTGCGCAATCTAAGTAGTGCAATCAATGCAGTGCAATCTATGCGGTGTAAGTCATGTGGTTCAACCCAGTGCAGCGGCGACGGACCGTGGCGGCGACAACCGGCGCGGCGACCGACACTCAAGCCCAGAAGCACGGGCTACGCACGGCAGCGACGGGCGGCGACGAGGCGGCGACGGCGACAACAAGCGCGGCGACCGACACCCAAACGCAATGGAGCGGCGACGGACGGCGGCGACAAGCCAGCCAGGTCGACACCCAGGCCCATTACGGGGCGGCGGCGACGGGCGGCGACGGCGACAGCAAGCGCGGCGACCGACACACAGGCCCAGAAGCAACGGCGACGGGCGGCGGCGACGGGCGGCGACAGTGACAAGCCGGCTGGACCGACGCCAAGGCCGCACTGTCTGGGGAATAAGCGTTGCACACATCTCTCCTCCATCGTCACATGCCAGGCGCGACCAGCACAAACACTAGGGTCACAGTACCACTCGGGAGCAATGTGCCAAGCTCGGAAACCGTGGGTACGCCAAAGTCGGCCTCCCCTGGTGGCATCCAGGAAAGGGGTCCTGACGGGGACAGGAGCCCTGGACCCCAGAGCCTCCACTGGACCTTGCTCCTCATCCTGATTTGTTTTCTGACGGCCCCAGGGCCCGGAACGGCTCCCGCTGGTCGACGACGGCAAAAAACCTCGGGCCCCCTTTCCCTCCAGACCCCTTTTATCTCCGTGCTGTGCTGACCTTAGGGTTAAGTCGGGCGTGTCCCCCTACAGGGGGATTTTCAACGAAAAATTAAAATATCCAGAAATATTTAAAGAAAACCCCAAAATAGTCTGGGGGCTACTTTTTGAATATTTCTTGACCTTTTTACCTAACAGCGAAGACTGATAGGTTTCTAGTAGGGTCAAAAGAGAGCAGCAAATGACTCCACAGGGGGGTCTGGGCGGGTGCCGGACAGGGTGCCGCAGAAGTCGTTTTAAGCCAACAGTCACACACTTCGTGCTCTTCGACCTCCCAGAACTCCATTCCCGGGCCACATTCTGAATGCCCGGAGCCAACTGTAGGCCACTTCGTGCTCTTCGACTTCCCAGAACTCCATTCCCGGGCCACATTTTGAATGCCCGGAGCCAACTGTAGGCCACTTCGTGGTCTTCGAGTCCCAGAACTCCATTCCCGGGCCACATTTTGAATGCCCGGAGCCAACTGTAGGCCACTTCGTGCTCTTCGAGTTCCCAGAACTCCATTCCCGGGCCACATTTTGGATGCCCGGAGCCAACTGTAGGCCACTTCGTGGTCTTCGAATTCCCAGAACTCCATTCCCGGGCCAGATTTTGGATGCCCGGAGCCAACTGTAGGCCACTTCGTGGTCTTCGAGTTTCCAGAACTCCATTCCTGGGCATGATTTTGAATGCCCGGAGCCAACTGTAGGCCACTTCGTGTTCTTCGAGTTCCCAGAACTCCATTCCCGGGCCACATTTTGAATGCTGAGGCAGGCTGAGGCTGAGGCTGAGGCAGGCTGATGCTGAGGCAGGCTGAGGCTGAGGCTGAGGCTGATGCAGGCTGAGGCTGAGGCAGCCTGAGGCTGACGCCGAGGCTGAAGGCAGACTGAGGCTGAGGCTGAAGCAGGCTGAGGCTGAGGCTGAGGCAGGCTGAGGCTGAGGCAGGCTGAGGCTGAGGCTGAGGCAGGCTGAGGCTGAGGCTGTGTCTGTGACTGCCGTTGCCACTGCGACTGTCATCGCGAATGCGACTACGACTGCGAGAACAGCACAATTCTACAACTGGATTCTCATCTGAATCTTAAGGGGAATGCTTCCAGATATGCTCCTACACATCGCTGTTAGGTTGCTTTGCCGGGATAATAGTTGACGCATGTGCAAAATCACCAGATTCCAGCACGATCGATGCACGCGGGAATGACAATGCCAGACGCCCACGCCGACGCGGACAGGAGTGAAAGGCAGCTCCAAGGCAGCAGCCCGCGGCGGGCGTGGATCCTGAGCAGCGAATGCCGAAATGTTATGTATTCATTTATGTTTGTCTCTATTCATGCATCTATGCATGCATTCATTTACTTGTTTGTTGATTGGTTTGTTACCTAACAGCTTTTGCTGATAGGTTTCTAGTGGTCTCAAAAGAGAGCATCATGACTCCTCAGGGGGGTCTGGGCGGGACCCGGAACGGCTGCCGCCGACTGCCGCCGAAGCCGAAATCGCTTGGGACATCCTCGCAAAATCGCTCTTGGTGCTCCCAGAACTCCATTCCCGGGCCACATTTTGGATGCCCGGAGCCAACTGTAGGCCACTTCGTGCTCTTCGACTTCCCAGAACTCCATTCCCGGGCCACATTTTGGATGCCCGGAGCCAACTGTAGGCCACTTCGTGCTCTTCGATTTCCCAGAACTCCATTCCCGGGCCACATTTTGGATGCCCGGAGCCAACTGTAGGCCACTTCGTGCTCTTCAAGTTCCCAGAACTCCATTCCTGGGCATGATTTTGAATGCCCGGAGCCAACTGTAGGCCACTTCGTGTTCTTCTAGTTCCCAGAACTCCATTCCTGGGCCACATTTTGAATGCTGAGGCAGGCTGATGCTGCGGCCGAGGCAGGCTGAGGCTGAGGCAGGCTGAGGCTGAGGCCGAGGCTGAAGGCAGACTGAGGCTGAGGCTGAAGCAGACTGAGGCTGAGGCTGAGGCAGGCTGAGGCTGAGGCTGAAGCAGGCTGATGCTGCAGGCTGAGGCTGAGGCTGAGGCTGATGCAGGCTGAGGCTGAGGCAGGCTGAGGCTGAGGCCGAGGCTGAAGGCAGACTGAGGCTGAGGCTGAAGCAGGCTGAGGCTGAGGCTGAGGCAGGCTGAGGCTGAGGCAGGCTGAGGCTGAGGCTGAGGCAGGCTGAGGCTGAGGCTGTGACTGCGACTGCCGTTGCCGCTGCGACTGTCATCGCGAATGCGACTACGACTGCGAGAACAGCAGAATTCTACAACTGGATTTTCATCTGAAGCTTAAGGGGAATGCTTTCAGATATGCTTCTACACATCGCTGTTAGGTTGGTTTGCCGGGGTAATTGAAATATTTTTTGGGGTATTTCTGATTTTTCTTCGAAAATCTTCCTGTATGGGGGACACGCCCGACAGAACCTCAAGGGCTCTGCCTCTGCCTCCGCTGGCCCGGTGGCTACACCCGGCCATGGCTCGGGCCTCCGGCGGCCGCTCGAGACGACCTAGGCACCCCGGAGCGCTCTCTCGGCGAGGCGCAGCTGCCGGGGAGCATCCTGGGGCGAGAAGGCCGCCAAGAGTTAAGTCGGGCCTGTCCCCCTACAGGGGAATTTTCGACGAAAAATAAAAAATACCCCCAAAATGCCCCAAAAGGGCAACAAAAATAGTCAAAAAATAATCCCCAGACAATTTTTACCTATTTTTTGATTATCTTGGGGGTATTCTTAATTTTTCGTCGACAATCCCCCTGTAAGGGGACAGGCCCGACTTAAGCCAAGAGCCACCGAGCGCCTTCGGACACTTTCCCGGTGAAGCGCAGCATCCTGGGGCGAGAATGCCGCCAAGAGCTAGCGACCACCCTCGAAAACTTGCACCTAGTCACCCCTCCGACGACGAGGCGCTGTGTGGAACAGCCTCGGCCTCCTCTGCGTGGACACCCCGCATACCCCCCCCGCAGGCAAGATCAACCAGAGTCGAATCTGGAAATCGGATCTGAAGCGAATCGGATCGAAACTGACCCTGCGCAGGGCGCATCCCCGAGATCTGGCGTCGCGTGCAAGAGCTGCATCGTGGTGAGAAATCACGATCTGAGCTCCCGACACCGCGAGAATCCAGCGGTGCCGAAGCGGGGCAGAAACACTCGCCGTGTGACTTTCCACGGCAAGGGCTGTTCAACATGTCCAGCAACCTTGTCCGCCAATCGGACCCACCCTGGTCGTTTCCTGCAGCTGCCATTTGAGAATCTAAGACGTCACACACGCTCGGCGGATAGAGGAGGGTTCAGCGCCATAAGAAGGGATGTGCGGGAGGGGCAAGCTATCCAATGTGGCGCGCGCTCACCTGGCCCGACCACGCCCCAATCCACTTCCCTCCCATCCCCCTCCGTTTCCCTCCCCTCCTCCAGCCCCCTCTCCCCGATTTTTTACCTAACAGCTTGTTCTGATAGGTTTCTAGTAGGGTCAAAAGAGAGCAGCAGATGACTCCACAAAGGGGGTCTGGGCGGGTGCCGGACAGGGTGCCGCAGAAGTCGTTTTAAGCCAACAGTCACACACTTCGTACTCTTCGACCTCCCAGAACTCCATTCCCGGGCCACATTCTGAATGCCCGGAGCCAACTGTAGGCCACTTCGTGGTCTTCGACTTCCCAGAACTCCATTCCCGGGCCACATTTTGAATGCCCGGAGCCAACCGTAGGCCACTTCGTGGTCTTCGAGTCCCCAGAACTCCATTCCCGGGCCACATTTTGAATGCCCGGAGCCAACTGTAGGCCACTTCGTGCTCTTCGAGTTCCCAGAACTCCATTCCCGGGCCACATTTTGGATGCCCGGAGCCAACTGTAGGCCACTTCGTGGTCTTCGAGTTCCCAGAACTCCATTCCCGGGCCAGATTTTGGATGCCGGAGCCAACTGTAGGCCACTTCGTGGTCTTCGAGTTCCCAGAACTCCATTCCTGGGCATGATTTTGAATGCCCGGAGCCAACTGTAGGCCACTTCGTGTTTTTCGAGTTCCCAGAACTCCATTCCCGGGCCACATTTTGAATGCTGAGGCAGGCTGAGGCTGAGGCTGAGGCAGGCTGAGGCTGAGGCAGGCTGAGGCTGAGGCTGAGGCTGATGCAGGCTGAGGCTGAGGCAGCCTGAGGCTGAGGCCGAGGCTGAAGGCAGACTGAGGCTGAGGCTGAGGCTGAGGCTGAGGCTGAGGCTGAGGCTGAGGCAGGCTGAGGCTGAGGCTGAGGCAGGCTGAGGCTGAGGCTGTGTCTGTGACTGCCGTTGCCACTGCGACTGTCATCGCGAATGCGACTACGACTGCGAGAACAGCACAATTCTACAACTGGATTCTCATCTGAATCTTAAGGGGAATGCTTCCAGATATGCTCCTACACATCGCTGTTAGGTTGCTTTGCCGGGATAATAGTTGACGCATGTGCAAAATCACCAGATTCCAGCACGATCGATGCACGCGGGAATGACAATGCCAGACGCCCACGCCGACGCGGACAGGAGTGAAAGGCAGCTCCAAGGCAGCAGCCCGCGGCGGGCGTGGATCCTGAGCAGCGAATGCCGAAATGTTATGTATTCATTTATGTTTGTCTCTATTCATGCATCTATGTATGCATTCATTTACTTGTTTGTTGATTGGTTTGTTACCTAACAGCTTTTGCTGATAGGTTTCTAGTGGTCTCAAAAGAGAGCATCATGACTCCTCAGGGGGGTCTGGGCGGGACCCGGAACGGCTGCCGCCGACTGCCGCCGAAGCCGAAATCGCTTGGGACATCCTCGCAAAATCGCTCTTGGTGCTCCCAGAACTCCATTCCCGGGCCACATTTTGGATGCCCGGAGCCAACTGTAGGCCACTTCGTGCTCTTCGACTTCCCAGAACTCCATTCCCGGGCCACATTTTGGATGCCCGGAGCCAACTGTAGGCCACTTCGTGCTCTTCGATTTCCCAGAACTCCATTCCCGGGCCACATTTTGGATGCCCGGAGCCAACTGTAGGCCACTTCGTGCTCTTCAAGTTCCCAGAACTCCATTCCTGGGCATGATTTTGAATGCCCGGAGCCAACTGTAGGCCACTTCGTGTTCTTCTAGTTCCCAGAACTCCATTCCTGGGCCACATTTTGAATGCTGAGGCAGGCTGATGCTGCGGCCGAGGCAGGCTGAGGCTGAGGCAGGCTGAGGCTGAGGCCGAGGCTGAAGGCAGACTGAGGCTGAGGCTGAAGCAGACTGAGGCTGAGGCTGAGGCAGGCTGAGGCTGAGGCTGAAGCAGGCTGATGCTGAGGCAGGCTGAGGCTGAGGCTGAGGCTGATGCAGGCTGAGGCTGAGGCAGGCTGAGGCTGAGGCCGAGGCTGAAGGCAGACTGAGGCTGAGGCTGAAGCAGGCTGAGGCTGAGGCTGAGGCAGGCTGAGGCTGAGGCAGGCTGAGGCTGAGGCTGAGGCAGGCTGAGGCTGAGGCTGTGACTGCGACTGCCGTTGCCGCTGCGACTGTCATCGCGAATGCGACTACGACTGCGAGAACAGCAGAATTCTACAACTGGATTTTCATCTGAAGCTTAAGGGGAATGCTTTCAGATATGCTTCTACACATCGCTGTTAGGTTGGTTTGCCGGGATAATTTCTTTGTTCATTCACTTACCCATTATTATGTATTTAGGTAAATGTTAAACAACTTTGGCCTATATACATATATACGCCACAGTGCCTCGAGGCACGAAGTGGAGTTACCCCCAAGCTCTCATGTGTCCTCTGTTCCCTGTACTCAGTACTCTGTGACTATAAGATTCTAAGGGCCGGGCCCCCACATTCTCAAAGTTCCTTGGCGCTCCCGCGCGTCCTTGGGCTGCCCCGCGTGACTTTTCCAGATGCCAGAGGACCCTAAGACGGGCCAAGAGGGCTCCAGAAAGCGCCCAAGAGGGTCTAATAGGCCTCCAAGACAGCCCAAGAACGCTCCAAGACGCCCAAAAATGGCCCCAAGACGGCCCAAGAGGGCCCCAAAGAAGCCCCAAGAGCGGTCCAAGAGGACCCCAGGAGGGCCCAAAGAGGCACAACTCATAGATTTTCCTTGTGGTTTTTAAACTGTTTTTCGCGTTCTCGCGTTTTCGGGCTTCCGACGCTTCAAGATGGCCCCCAAAGGCTCCCAAGACCGCCCCAAGACGGCCCAAAAGAGGTCCCCAGGAAGGCCCCATGACGGTCTAAGAGGGCCCCAAAACGGCCCAAGAGGCGCCCAAGAAAACCCCAAGACGGCCCCCAGAGGGGTCCAAGAGGGGGAACACGAACCGACAATTCGAGCCTTCCGCCCCAAGAGGCCCCCAGCAGGCCCCAAGAGGCCCCAGAGCCCAAGAGGCTCCATAGAGGCCCAAAAAGCAGCCCCAAGAGGCCCCCCAACGGCCCCCAAGAGGCCTTAAAACTGCTTCCAACAGGCCGATAGCCAAACGAACCTCCAAGAGGCCTCTAACCCACGACCCAGCGACTAAATATAAACATTACCCTGGCGACGTACCCAACCATTGCGCAATGCGGGGCATGAGTAGCTTGGGCGACTTCATGAAAGGGGTGTGATGACGAGACATGGACGTATGTATTTCTGCGATCAGCATCTGGGAGGTCCAATTTGAGACCGCCGCGGAGCCTCACAATGCTGCCCCCCTGGCAGGCCTCGAAAGTGGCGACAGTTTCACAGATCGCAGCCCACCAGGGATGGCGAGGTGTAATTTGAATCTGCGTAGCACGTCACTGTGCTGGACCCCCCAGCAGGCCTCAAAAGTGGCGACAATTTGACAGATCGCAGCCCCCCAGGGATGGCGAGGTCTAATTTGAATTTGCGTAGGACGTCACTATGCTGGACCCCCCAGCAAGCCTCGAAAGTGGCGACAATTTCAAAGATCGCAGCCCCCCCAGGGATGGCGAGGTCAAATCTGAATCTACGTAAGACGTCACTATGCTGGACCCCCCGGCATTCTTCGAAAGTGGCGACTGTTTCACAGATCGCACCCCCCCAGGGATGGCGAGGTCCCGTTTGAATCTGCGTAGGGCATCACTGTGCTGGACCTCCTAGGGCCTCGAAAGTGGCGCCAGTTTCACACATCAGCCCCCCAGGGATGGCGAGGTCACATTTGAATCTGCGTAGGACGTCACTGTGCTGGACTCCCCACCAGGCCTCGAAAGTGGCGACGGTTTCACAGATCGCAGCCCCCCAAGGATAGCGAGGTCCCGATTGAATCTGCGTAGCACGTCTCTGTGCTGGACCCCCCAGCAGCCCTCGAAAGTGGCGACAATTTTACAGATCGCAGCCCCCCAGGGATGGCGAGGTCCCGTTTGAATCTGCGTAGGACGTCACTGTGCTGGACCTCTCTCGAAAGTGGCGACAATTTCACAGATCGCAGCCCCCCAGGGATGGCGAGGTCCCGTCTGAATCTGAGTAGGACGTCACTGTGCTTGACCCCCCAGCAGGCCTCAAAAGTGGCGACAATTTCACAGATCGCAGCCCCCCAGAGATGGCGAGGTCCCGTTTGAATCTGAGTAGGACGTCACTATGCTGGACCCCCCAGCAAGCCTCGAAAGTGGCGACAATTTCACAGATCGCAGCCCCCCCAGGGATGGCGAGGTCACATTTGAGTCTGCGTCGGACGTCACTGTGCTGGACCCCCCAGCAGCCCTCGTAAGTGGCGCCAATTTCTTGGATCGCAGCCCCCCAGGGATGGCGAGGTCCCGTTTGAATCTGCGTAGGACGTCACTGTGCTGGACCCCCCAGCAGCCCTCGAAAGTGGCGACGGTTTCACAGATCGCAGCCCCTCAGGGATGGCGAGGTCCCGTTTGAATCTGCGTAGGACGTCACTGTGCTGGACCCCCCAGCAGCCCTCGTAAGTGGCGACGGTTTCACAGATCGCAGCCCCCCCAGGGATGGCGAGGTCCCATTTGAATCTGCGTAGGACGTCACTGTGCTGGACCCCCCAGCAGCCCTCGAAAGTGGCGACGGTTTCACAGATCGCAGCCCCTCAGGGATGAATCTGCGTAGGACGTCACTGTGCTGGACCCCCCAGTAGCCTTCGAAAGTGGCGACAGTTTCACAGATTGCAGCCCCCCAGGGATGGCGAGGTCCCATTTGAATCTGAGTAGGACGTCACTGTGCTGGACCCCCCGGCAGCCTCCGAAAGTGGTGACAGTTCACAGATCGCAGCCTCGCCCCCTCCCCCCCCGCCGAGGCAAGACAGGAGGAGGCAGGAGGGAGGCGGGAGGACGCGACCACAGTCCTCTATGCAAAGCGAATGCGCAACCAAGGAGGGCTGGGAGTTAAGAAGACACAGCAACGGAGGTAGCGGTCCATTTGGTGGCTTGTGGGGTCCCTGGCGAAACCCATGGCACAACATATGGCGCAATGGTGCACCCACTCCGGCAACGGACGGCCTCCGGCGGGATGCCCGGCGCATCATATGGCGCAAGACGTATGGCGCAATGGTGCATCCACTGAGTCCTCGGACGATTTCGCGGATTGTGCGGGATGCCTGGCGCAACCTATGGCGCAACATCTGGCGCGACGTCTGGCGCGCTGGTATACCCACTGAGACCACGGACGATTTCGTGGATTGCGGGGTGCCCGGCGCAACCTGCTGCGCAATGGCGCACCCACTGAGGCAACGGACGATCTGGTGGCATGCGGAGGGCCTGGCGCAAGCATTGGCGCAACCTGAAGCAAGCGGTTTTCAGCATCGACCGAACTCCTGTGCACCCCGAGCCCCAATCCGTCCGTCGGTGGAGACTAGCGCCCCCCGGGGGCCCTCCGCGTCCAGGGAGGGAATCGCATCGGAAGACGAGCGCGAGGACGGCTGCCCGCCCAACGCTGGCCGACGCGCGCGCGACCCGAGGCGGGGTCGCGCGAGCGGAGCCCCCCTCACTCGGATCGGCACAGGGAAGGGCCCGCCACCTCCCCAGCCGGTCCAGGAGCTTGCATCAGCACCACCGTGGGCTTCAGCGGCGCCACGGACTCGATCAGGTGATCGGCGCCCCAGCCTCCCCTCTTCTTGCCCGCGGCCGCCGCCTGCATCCCTCTCCCCCTCGCAGCAGACGCCGCCCAACCCATGAGCGCGCAGTCGACGGAAACCACGGCTGCGTGCTTGGCTGCATCGGAAAGCTCGGCCATGCAATCTCGCGCCCTCGCACCATAGGAGCCGCGATCATTCTCGCGCTCTCGCCCCACCCCCGTGGACAGTGGCAAGCGTCTGGTCCACGCCGCGGAGCGCAGGTTATGCTCCCGCCCCTGCGGGCGACCCAGGCGAGGTTCGCTCCAAAACCGCTCAAAACCAGTCCCTGGGCACATGCCCGGGCCTACCCTGGCCAATTTCCCGAGCCGCGTCCACCCGCGGCCGCGGAGGCTCGTCAACGAAGCGGTGAACTCTGAGCACAAGGCACTTGCTCCCCTGGGTGCCCTCTCCGACCATTTCGGCGGCCGGTAGGGCCAGGGTCGCCCGCGCTTCAGGACCCGAGTGCCGTGGCCTGATTCCCCATTCTGGATGATCTGGCGTATCTGGCAACAAGAGGGAGACGCCCCACGTACCCGTTCCAAAGACATCCGTGGAGAACTGAAGACGGACTAGTGCATCCTTCTTCTGCGCAAATGTAGTGAGGCTCGATGCTCCGCCTCTGCTCTGCCCCGTGACCCTTGATTGTACATCTGCTCATGACTACTCCAGATTTCGTAATAAAAAGGAGGGGGTCTGGATCCTCCAAGACAAGCCATTTCAGACCCCCCCCCGTGGGAGAACCCTCCAAAACATCGTCCCCAGACCCCCCAGGCCCTCCAAGATAGCTTGGAAGAGACCCCCCCCGAAATGAGACCCCCCTCCCTTTATTACGAAATCTGGAGTACCAACTGAAGAGACGGGCACAGGACTCGTTCTCCAAAGGGAAAAGCACTTGTTTTTCATCCATGGTTGCTTCATTCTCTTGCCAGCGCGCAGTAAGCCTCTGGATGCCAAGGCGAGTTCGACCTCGCGAGAGCCGATGGCAACACAGGGGCTCCAACGGGGTGATCGCCAATCCTTTCATGAACCTGGCAGGAAGCTGGAGCATACACATGGCTGGATCTGCATGTGGAGCATCTGGAGGCCGCTCACTGGAGACAAATGCGGCAGCCTGGCGTACACGGACACTTTTTTGGTCGGCGGGGCGAGAGCGAACCTCTTCCGCTAAAAGCTAGGCGGGCTACGCACAGCTTTGATTAGGGAGACAGGGCACATGAGGGCGGGGCCTCGATGGCGTACACGGACACAGAAGGGCCGAACGATGGACAACCATCTGGCCGCATGCGTATCCAACTCTCTTCCAGGCCGGCTGCGCCACATGTATCCAGCTTCCTGTTGCAGGCGCTGACCCCCCTCTGCCCCCAGACACCGCATCGCTTGGCAAAGGCTTGCTCACCCCGACTGCCCTCGCTGCGGCACTGACGCTGCCTCGCCAACTCCCACCCCTGCGCGGCCCAAATTGAGATGAGGACGGTCGGCTCCCTCCCTGTGAGCTAGAATTAATACCACGGACCCCGTGCGACGCGCGCGAGCATGGCAGCCAGGGCAAGCCGGGCAGCCCAAGAAACTTGTGCCAGAAAAGTATCGTCGTCTTCGTCGTCTTTTCTCATCCTTGACCGCGTACAGCGCGACACCTGTGCCGAAACCGCGGCTGATCTCTGGCACCAATTTGCTTGCAGCGGCCTGGAACGCGGCTATAGCATCCGGGCGGAGGTCGCTCGAGGCTTCAGCGAGACGGCAGCGGACAAACGACCGTTGCCAACAAGCGCATTAGATCCTCGCCGCCCCCTGTTGGCTTGCCACACGGGTGCACTGCGTGCTGGATGTCCGAAAAAGGTTTGGTTCTTTTTAAGGCTCCCCCTGGGGCTTCGGCACAGCGAGGCGATCACCCGGAAGACCTGGTCGCCAAGGTTTTTTGATCCAAATTGTTCCAAGATGGCCTCCCAGACGGCCAAGATGGCCTCCAAGTTCGCCCAAGATGGTCCAAGATGGCCTCCTAGACGGCCCAAGAGTGTCCGAGATGCCTCCAGTCCGCCCAAGAAGCCTCCACGACGGCCCAAGACGGCCCCAGAGGCCCCCAAGAGGCTTCCAAGACGGCCCAGAGGCCTCCAAGAGGTCCTCCAGGAGGGCCGGCAGTGGTCAAATCATTGATTGTCCACAAAAAGTTTTTGAAGGATTTTGGCATTTGCTTCTTTTTCGGTCTTCCGACGGCCCAAGACGGCCCAAGAGGCCCCTAAGATCGCCCCAAGGTGGCCGCAAAGGTCTCCCAGATGGCCCCAGGATGGCCCAAGAGCCCTAAACCACAGACATACAGCGGGATGGATTGCGAACCGCCTTGCTCTTTCCACGACTTCCCTCTTCCGTCGCTGGAAACATTATGAGACTGCACGTCCATCTTGCTGATCTGCGGCCGAGCGCCGTACGAGACCAGGGGCGACAGACACCAAGCACGAAGAAACCAGAACGGTCTCGGTGGCGCGCATGGGCATGCCATCGGCGAAATACAAATGTTGCTGCGAAGAGGGACGCGACGGAAGAACTGGTGATCGAAAACTTGAACCAACAATTGCTACATGATGTAGGGCAACACGGATCAATCGGAAGCCAACTTGATAATTGCAATTTCAATGCCATGTAACTTGGGAACAAGATGCTTTATTGAGATTGTGCCCCTCGCTGTTGTTGTGCATTCCTTCCCTCTCTTCTTTACTTTCGGAACATCACATAACATTCCCTTCCTGCCAACAAAAATGAAGACTGTCATCGATCACCCGCAGCATCGTAATATCACGCACTATACTCTGGACGCGCCGTCAGATCAGTTATTCGCCAAACGCAAGCAAAACTTTGTGCGCTGAGGAGTCGCACAGTCATGCGAAACGCATCTGAAACAATACCTCCACTTTGTTCTGCGTGCGTCCGTATCCTTCAGTATGTTCAGAGCCACCGCGCAACTCATATTCTGTCGTCGGCATTCACACCCATCCTCACACTCGACATGCCTCCGGTGGTCCAAACAATACCGACGCGCCTGCCCTGTAGATGACGCGTGCACTCTAGCGAAGTGCTTTAACTTGGATTTAGCAGCTGCCTCTTGCGTTCTGGGCTTCGGCTGGGTTGGCCTTGCATCTCGAACTCAACACTCAAGACTTTACTCGCTCTTCGTCTGCGGTGGCTTGGCCACTCGCTCCCCCTCGTTCGCCTACTGATGCTCACCGTTGTTCTCGTCCTCTTCCTCCTCCTCCTCCTCCTGCTGCGCGCAATCGGACACCCACGGTGCGCAAATTCAAGCGGTCAGCCCACTTGGAGCAGAGGAGGAGGAGGAGGAGGAGGAGGAGGAGGAGGAGGAGGAGGAGGAGGAGGAGGAGAAGGAGGAGGAGGAGGAGGAGGAGGAGGAGGAAGAGGGAGGAGGAGCAGGAGGAGGAGGAAGAGGGAGGAAGAGCAGGAGGAGGAGGAGGAGGAGGCGAGCGCCCCACCTCCGCCCTTCGAGCAGAGGAGGCGGGGGAGGTGGCCTTTCGGTGGGCGGGCGGGGCACGCGGCGCGACTCAGACATCCTGATGCTTACGACCTGGCCGACACTAGGGGAGCAAAAAGTGGCATAAACATAATTAGCCTGACGAAAGACCCAACCATGTGCAGTTGCGAGTACCGCATTGTGGGTACCGGCTTCGGTGAAGCTCCTATGGGGCCACGAAACTTGTGAGGGGTGCGCCGAAATTGGTGGCGCGGACGCATGTGGACACCGCCACTGGGGCCTTCGGTGTAGCTCCCTATGGGCCCACGAAACGCTGCCCTAGGCGAGGGAGACGCATGCGAACTCCGCCATTGGGACCTTCGCTGGAGCTCCTTATGGGGCCACAAAGCGCTGTCATGGGTGGGGGAGACGCACGCGCGCGAACTGCGCCTCTGGCGCCTTCGGTAGAGCTCCCTATGGGGCCACGAAGCGCTGTCCTGGGCGGGGGAGACGCATGCGAACACCCCAATTGAGGCCTTCGGTGGAGCTCCCTATGGGGCCACGAAGCGCTGTCCTGGGTAGGGAGGCGCGTGCGAACACCTCCACTGGGGCCTTCGGTGGAGCTCTCTATTGGGCTACGAAGCGCTGCCCTGGGTGGGGGAACCGCATGTGGGCACCCCCACTGGGGCCTACGGTGGAGCTCCCTATGGGGCCACGAAGCGCTGCCCTGGGTGGGGGAACCGCATGCGGGCACCCCCACTGGGGCCTTCGCTGGAACTCCCCATGGGGCTACGAAGCGCTGCCCTGGGTGGGGGAGACGCATGCGAACACTCCCACTGGGGCCTTCGGTGGAGCTCCCTTTGGGGCCACGAAGCGCTGCCCTGGGTGGGGGAACAGCATGCGGGCACCCCCACTGGGGCCTTCGGTGGAGCTCCCTATGGGGCTACGAAGCGCTGCCCTGGGTGGGGGAACCGCATGCGGGCACCCCCACCGGGGCCTTCGGTGGGGCTCCCTGTGGGGCCACGAAACGCTGCCCTGGGTGGGGGAACCGCATGCGGGCACGCCCACTGGGGCCTTCGGTGGAGCTCCCTATGGGGCCACGAAGCGGTGCCCTGGGTGGGGGAACCGCATGCGGGCACCCCCACTGGGGCCTTCGGTGGAGCTCCCCATGGGGCGCCGATCCGAGAAATCCGCGCAGACCTCAGAGTTTTCCCCCAATCAGAGCTTGCCTCTGTAGGGGTCCCAGCGGATTCATATGGTTAGGTTAGGCTCGTCGCCGATTTTCGCGTCACGCCCGGGTGCCCGGGGGTGCCCGGGGGTGCCCGGGGGTGCCCGGGTGCCCGCGGGTGCCCGCGGGTGCCCGGGCGTGCCTGGGGGTGCCCTGGTGCCCAGGTGCCCTGGTGCCTGGGTGCCCGGGCGTGCCCGGGGGTGCCTGGGGGTGCCCGGGGGTGCCCTATAGCCCTACAACTCTATAGACCTATAGCTCTATAGCCCTATAGCTCAATATTCACAAAATTAGGTTAGGTTTGCCGCCGATTTTCGCTGCACGCACGCCCGGGTGCCCGGGTGCCCGGGGGTGCCCGCGGTGCCCAGGTGCCCAGGTGCCCGGGTGCCCAGGCGTGCCCTGGGGTGCCCGGGGGTGCCCTATAGCCCTATAGCCCAATAGCCCTACAACTCTATAGCCCTATAGCTCTATAGCCCTATAGCTCAATAGCCCTATAGCTCCCTAGCCCTATAGCCCTGATTGTTTTTTTTCTCCGGTATCATTCTGTTTATGTCGCTTTTTGCTCCTCTAGACACGGATCGTATCCATGCCGCACATATAAGCGAATCGCGTAAAGCGAAACATACACACGGGAGAACACAAACAATTCGAGTCGACGGCGGCGACGAACCACGACGAGGACAAACCGAGGCGGCCAACATTCTGCAAACTAGCAAGCGTGCTCGACACTTCGCTTCCGCTTGCCCCTCTGGCTCTGATCTCAAAGGACGCGCCATCCTCGACAGAGCGGCGGCGAAGACGATCACCACGTCGGCCTGCGACGCAATACTTTTGGCCTCGGACATGTCAAACCCGCCGTAGTGCAACACCTGGGGTGTCGGCATATTCCAACAAAGAAGAAAAGGCGCAACCAATGAGTCAAATAGCCTATTTGAAATAGGAGAAGAAAAAACGGCATGCACATAGACGGTTGGCGCTCCGCGCGGAGCGCCAACAGTTTATGTTTATGTTTTTTTCGTCTTCGACAGGAACCTCCCTCCGCCTCCTTCCCTCGCACTGCCCCCACCGCGGAATCTTGTGCAGACACATGCGCCCGCAGACGCTTCGCGCTGGTGGAGCCGCTCTCGCTACGAATTCGCCGGCCCCCTTGGGGGGGCCAACAGGCTGCGCGGCGGAGGTGTTCCTTTCTTCCTGGCAACAGCTCCGATTCCAAAGCTTTCGAATGAGAGATTTTCAGCGCTCTAGGTCCATTTTTGAATTTGTGATAGCTTTTTTTTTGTTGTTCTAGGTCCAATGTTGTGGTGCTTTTGAACGCCGCGCGAGGACCCGGGCCCGAAGCGCGGCCCCGCGCCAGAATCGCGCTGCCTGGATGTACCGGGGCCCTGGGACACGTCAAACAAAACATGCTCGCGCTCACGATGCCACAGCCGCGGGTCAATTACGAAGCGTCGGCGCTCCCGAGGCCGCGATCCCTGGCAGATTGCTGCGACCTCGCGCTTCCCAAACCATGGCAGCTTGGAAATGAAGGCGGGCTCGCGCTCCCGAGGCAACATCACTTTGTAACTTGCGGCACGCGTGTGCGTCTCCGGGGCCGCCGTCCCTTGTCAACTACAACGAGTTCGCGCTCCCCAGACCGTAGCCTCGTGTAAATTACTATGCGCTCGCGCCCCCGAAGCCAGACCCCCTAGTCCGCCACGGTGCCCTGAGGCACGAGTTGAAGGGCCCGAAGGGGCCCAAAGCATTGAGTACCCCAAAGTTTTGGAAAGATCTTGGCGTTGTCGCCCTTTCGGGCTTCCGACCGACCGAGGCGGCCCAGGAGGCTCCCGAAATCGCCCCAGCGCGGCTCCCAAGAGGGCCCCCCAGGCGGCCGAGGACAGTCCCAAGACGCGACGCGTCGAGCCCTCCGCCCCCAAAGAGGACCCCCGAAACCGCGAGCATTCCCCCGGGACCCCCCCCAGAAGCTTAAGGGAGGCCTTCGGGACACCCGAGTCCAAGAGGCCCCCAGACCCCCGACATGCCCCTCCCCCTGGCCCTCCTCCTCCTCCTCCTCCTCCTCCTCCTCCTCCTCCTCCTCCTCCCTCCTCCTCCTCCTCCTCCTCCTCCTCCTCCTCCTCCTCCTCCTCCTCCTCCTCCTCCTCCTCCTCCTCCTCCCAATCGTCCTCGTTGACTTCCGCCTCCTTCTCCCTTTCCTCCTCCTCCTCCTCCTTGACTTCCGTCTCCTCCTCCTCCTCCTCCTCCTCCTTCTCCTCCTTGACTTCCGCCTCCTTCTCCCTCTCATCCTCCCCCTCGTCCTCCTCTTTCATCCTTTCGCCTGGCCCCTGGCCCTCCTTGCGCTTCGAATGCAATGCAAGCGCCGAGGTCCCATTCGACACCTGGATTGTGGAATCGGCAGCGTATTGCGCACCATGGAAAGGGTTCGGGTGGAAGAGTAGGATGTCAGCTGTGGCGCGACCGCAAGCATATTGTCTCTTCTCCCTCTACCCCTCCTCTTGCCATTCTCCTACAAGCCACGCAGGTGTGGCCAACGACCGATGTGGAACTGACGCGCTCGTAGGTGGTTCAATTTGAAGGGCCCGAGTTGGCCGTCTTGGGCGTGTCTTGCGGCTCTTCGGAGGGCCCTCGTGGGCATTCTTGTGGGCTTACTGGGGCTCTCTTGGGCCGCCTGGGGGATGTTTTGGGGCCTTCCTTCCTTAGGCTATCTAGGGCCCCTCAGAGCCATCTTAGGGAGTCTCTTCAAGTCGCGTTGGACCCCTTTGGCGCCCTCTTGGGACGTCATGGAGGCCTCTTGGAAGTTTCGGGGCCCTCTTGGGCAATGCTGGGGCTACCTGGGAACTCTCGTGGACCCTTTTGGGCTGTCATGGAATGGCCTTGGGGAGCCTCTTGGGCCGTCTGGGACGCTTCTAACCTCCAAACGGCGGTAATGTTATAACCTAAGGTAGTTCGCGGTCCAAGTGCTTGGTGCTCCATTTCCTTCCTTGGGAGAGTGTTGAACCACATGTGGCCAAATAAGGATACGAAGGAGTGGGACCTCGTGGACTTTTTGGGACCTCTTGGGAGCCGCGAGCACAGTCCTTGAGAACCTTGATGGGCCACCTTGGGCCGTCTGGGCGCCCTCCTGGGCCATCTGGGGCGCCTCTTGGGGCTCGGCAGGACGCTCGGAAATTTCGAAGGAGGCCAGAAAACTTGTTCCCCCGATTCAACACAGCACTATGAACCGCGCAGTGTCTCCCTGTGCCTCCACCTTTGCCTCCTCCTCCCAGTCTTCCTCTTGGGGACCTCTCGGGCCCATCTCGGGCCCTCCTTGGGGCCGCATGCTGCTGCTTGCTGCCGCCTGATTGTTTTCAGTCGCGCCACGTGGAGTATATTCGGATCTAGAGAGCAATTGTGAAGCTTTTCGGGCCGTTCTGGGATCCTCAGACGCCAGTGTGATAACACGGTTCTGGGAAACTCTGGGCACGGATCGCAGGGCCAGCCTGTCCTGGAGCACTAGCCTGAACGAGTGCCTGCAACGTCAGGAGGAGGAGGAGGCGGAGGCGGAGGCGGAGGCGGAGGAGGAGGAGGAGGAGGCGGAGGAGGAGGGGGCGCCCCTTGGATTGCAGCTTCAAGACTGTCTTCCTCCCCCTCCCCTGGCGGGGGCCAAGGGCGGGGGCATCGAGGGCCCCAGGTGCTTGCCGGCCTGACCCGCGGCGACAGCGACGGCGGGCGCCCGGCGCCTTCGTCCCGTTGATCAGCCCGTGGACCTTCGCCGACATCAGCGGCGTGAGCAGCTCGGGGGACACGACGTGGCTGGACCCGCCGCCGCCTCCGCCGCCCCCTCGCAGGGCCTCGCCGAGCGCGCCCCCGTGGGGCGAGGGCACGGGCACGGGCGCGGCCTGCACCGCGCACCACGCCGGCTCCGCAGCGTGGGCACGCGTGTGCGCACGCTCCACGCACCTGCGCACGCGCGCCCACGCTGCGGAGCCGTGGACCACGCCCACGCGCACGGACCACACCAGGCCTGCGCCACGCACACGCGGCCCGGAAGCGCCGGTCGGTGCACTCTGGGTGATAAGCGCCACATCCGTCCTACTACCAGGATAAAGGACTCCGAACAAGGAACGAAGGGGCTTTTTCCCCCATATCCAAATGATGGGGTTCTTGTTGTTACTCTGACCGCGCCGACTCCTTCTTCAGGTCACCTCCTCCCCTTCTCCTTCTCTTCCCCATCTCACTCAGAAATTGATGATGATGATGATGATGGTTATGATGCTGATGGTGTTGATGATGATGATGCTGATGATGTTGATGGTGATGGCGATGATGGAAGGTGATGGTGATGGTGATGGTGCTGATGGTGCTGATGGTGCTGATGGTGATGATGATGATGATGATGATGATGATGATGGCTATGGTGATGATGATGCTTATGCTGCTGCTGCAGCTGATGATGACGATTATGACGATGATAATTGTGATGAGCAGATGCTGCTGCTGACGATGACGATGACGATGATGATGATGATGATGATGATGATGATGATGACGATGATGATGATGCTGATGATGATGATGATGATGCTGCTGCGCTGCTGCTGCTGCTGCTGCTGATGATGCTGATGGTGATGGTGATGGTGATGGTGATGGTGATGGTGATGGTGATGATGATGATGATGATGATGATGATGATGATGATGATGATGATGATGATGATGATGATGATGATGATGATGATGATGACCAGAGGGGGCCAGATTGTGAGGATGTCTCGAGCGGTTTGCCTCCTTACTCGTCTGCGCTCAGAGCAGCCTTTGAGAATGTCTCGAGCCGTTTGCTGGGTTCAACACTCCTAAGGGGGGCCGCCAGGGGTATTGCATGGCCTCCGTTCGCGCCCAAATTGCGGGGATGTCTCGAACGATTTGCCTGTTTGCCAGCTCAGCATCCTCCGCTTTCGGAGGCGCTGGTGCTGGTTTTCGCACCCTAGGGGGCCCAGATGGCGAGGATGTCTCGAGCGGTTTGCTTGTTTTTGGGGCCAGGCTCGTCTGCGCTCAGAGCAGATTCTGAGGAAGCGCGGATTTCAGCACCCCCAATGGGGAGCCGCCAGGGGGTATTGCACGGCTTCTGTTCGCGCCCAAATGGCGGGGAGGTCTCGAGCGGTTTGTCTGTTTGCCAACTCAACATCCCCCGCTTTCGGAGCAGATTTGGAAAACGTCTCGAGCGAGGCGCTGGCTTTCGCACCCCCTGGGGCCTAAATTGCGAGGACTGACGGAGCGAATTCTGGAGAATGCGTCCGAGAATGTGGTGGATTTTCATCTTCCGCAGTGGTCGCCCTCTCACGTTTTACTGGTTCTCGCTTGTTCTACTCCGATCGGCGCCCCTGGCCTCTAGGAGGCGCACCCAGCTGCTTGGTGGGCCTCGCGGGGAGGGCTCCTGAGCCCCAGCCAGGAATTGTCTTGGGGCTGCGTCGGGCAGTTTTCCATCATACCCATGGTGGCTCCAGGGCCGAGTCCGTCCCGAACGTGGCGCGTGCCAGAGGGCTCCTCCCAGAACTCGCTCGGATCCAGATGCCCCGACGAGGGCCCTACAGCCTCCACAGGCCTAGGATTAAGTCGGGCCTGTCCCTATACAGGAGGAATATTCACAAAGAGTCAAACAAACAATCGTTTTTTTTTTTTTTTTTTTTTTTTTTTTTTTTTTTTGTGGTTGTTTTTTTATTTTAAACAACTATTTCGGGGCATGTTTCTGTATGTTCAATTGCTCGTCAAACATCTGCCTGTAGGGGGACATGCCCGACCTAAGCCTAAGACCTCCCCTCAACGCCCGCAACGTGTCCTGGCGGAGCATGTTCCGAAACACGCGTCACAGAACGCGCTGGGTTCCGTCTTCTGCCATTGCCCACCCCCATGGCGGAACGACGGGTCCAGTGGTCACTCGGTCAAGTGGCTTCCAGGAGCCCCACGAGGCCTCCGCCAGGCCCCAGCAGCCCAGGACGTTACCTCAGAGCCCATACCGCTTCCTCACGGAGCGTGTTTCGGAGAATGCATCCCAGAACAAGTTCAATTCCGTCTTCTGCTGTAGTCAGTTACCTTGCTTGCGTGCGCCCTCCCTCTCCCGCACAGAGCCCCAAGAAAAGCCCCAAAGCCCCCAGAGGGCCCCGACAGAGCCCCTGGACGGCCCACAGATGCTTCCAAAATGTTTCCCCAGGGCGTCAGACGGGCAACGAGCGCCCTGGGAGAGCCTAAAAAGCTTCCAGTGAGGCCCAGGGGCTACAAAAAATGCACCCGAGAGGCCCTCAAAGGGCCTTCAAGATGGCCCCCACGCGGCTTCCCAGAGAGCCCCCCCCGCGGACCGACGATGCCTCGAAGAGGTCCCACACCCCAGAACATTAGCGGAAGGCCCCCAACGTTGCTTTGTGGACCGCGTTCTGCAGAAAGCGTCCCAGGACGCATTGGGCTCCGTCTTCGCCCGAGTCCACCCTCCGTGCTTGCGTGCACGGCAGGCACATACCGTTTCTGGGCGATCGTGTTCCGGAGAATGCGTCCCAGAACGCGCTGGGTTTCTTTTTCCGCCGTGGTCGCGCTCTTACGTTTTAGAGTCATCGCCTTTTCGCTTTCGATGGGCGCCTCAGGCCTTGGAAGGCGGACCTTGCTCGGCCTCATGCGGGCCTCTTCGAAGCTGCTTGGTGGGCGTCCCAGGGAGGGCTTCTGAGCCCCAGCCAAGGGGTTTCTTGGAGTTGCGTCGGGCTGTTCTCCGTCCTGTCGGGGGTGGCTCCAGGTCCAAGACCGTCCCAGACGTAGCGTGTTCCAGAGAGCTTCTCCCAGAACGCGCTCATACAGCCTCCACAAAACACTCGGGCCTAAGACCTCCCCTCAACGCCCGCAACGTTTCCTGGCGGAGCGTGTTCCGGACGACGCGTCCCAGAACGCGCTGGGTTCCGTATTCTCCCATGGCCCACCCCCATGGCGGCACGACGACTCCAGCGATCCTTCGGTGAAGGGGCTTCCAGGAGGCCCCACGAGGCCTCCGCGAGGCCCAAAAGCCCAGGATGCTATTTCAAAGCCCATACCGGTTCCTCGTGAAGCGTGTTCTGGAGAAGGCGACCCGGAACGCGCCCAGTTCCGATTTCTGCCGTGGACAAGTTCCCTGCCTGTGTGCCACCTCCGTCTCCTTCATTATCCATGTTGTTTTGCCTTCCACTGCTGCTATGCGCCCCCGATTTGTCTTCTCTTTCTTCCAGCCACATCGCGCTTCTTTGCTTCTCCTGCTTGCCCTTCTCGCATTCTCATCCCGCCACCCTTTGCCCCATGGGCGTCTGCCTCGGGGGGCTCCGAGAGAGCCCCCCGACGGTCCAGAGAGCACCCCGAAATGGCTCCACAAGGCGTGAACCAGGCCACGAGCGCCCTGGGAGAGCCCAACACCCCCCACGAAGGCCCAGAGGCCCAAAACAGGCGCCCTGGAGGCTTTCAAAGGGCCCCCCAGAGGCCTTCGCAGCGGTTCCCCAGAGACCCACTGGAGGCCCACCACTTCGAATGATTGGAGGCACAACTTATTCCCAACCAACCTGTGTTGTTGGGTCCTCGTCCCTCGCTTCTCTCGCCCTCGCTTCTCGCCCTCGCTTGCCCCCGCTTCTCGTCCCTCGCTGCTCTCGCCTGCTCCCTCCTGCTACGGATTTCCACGCTCTCTTTTCGCTTGTTGGTTTTCCTCTGACATCTTCTCTCTCAATTCCCCCCCGCTGCCTCTTCTCGTCGTCCCCCACCCTGCTCCTGACTGCTCCCTCTCGCTCCTCGCTCCTGGGGCCTATGAAAAAGACTTCCTTCATCTCTTTCCTGTTTCTCTTCCCGCTCCCACTCCCCTGGCTACGGCCTCGACCTCGGCCCTGGCCGCGGCCGAAATCGGCACTGGAAACGGGGGCGAATCCTGGGCCGGGACGCCTCCGCGCCCCAAGCACACGAGGCCCCACCCTCAGTGGTGCCGGCGACGATGAGCACGGTCGGCTCGGGGGCGACCTCTGGATGTAATGCGCCAAAAGGCCCAAACACTCTCGCGTCAAGAAACTCGCCTGGCGAAAGACCCAACCATATGCAGTTGTGAAAACCGTCGTTGTATGTACCACCTTCGGAGGAGCTCCCTACAGTGCCACTAAATGTGTGAGGGGTGTGCCAAATTGGGCGCGATGGGCGCATGCGAACGCAGCAACTGGGGCCGCCGGTGGAGCTCCCATCTGGGGCCACGGAGCGTGCGAGGTGTGTGTGTGTGTGTGTGTGTGCCAGAATGGGTGCGGTGGGCGCATGCGAACGCAGCCACGGGGACCTTCGGTGGAGCTTCCTGTGGAGGCGCGAAGCGTGTGAGAGGTGTGTATCCAAACGGGTGCGGTGGGCGCATGTGGCAGCCACTAGGGCCGTCGGTGGAGCGCCGTATAGGGCCACGAAACGTATGATGGGTGTGCCAAATTGGGTGCGTGGGCGCATGCGAACGAGGCCGCTGAGGCCGTCGGTGGAGCTCCCTCGGGGGCCACGAAACGTGTGAGGGGTGTGCCAAACTGAGTGCGATGGGCGCGTGCGAGCGCAGCCACTGAGGCCACGAATCGTGTTAGGGGTGTACCAGGATGGGTGTGGTGGGCGCATGCGAACGCTGGCATTTGGGCATTCGGTGGAGCTCCTTGTGGGGCCACGAAAAATGTGAATGGTGTGCCACAATGGGGGCGGTGAGGGCGCTTGCGAATGCAGCCACTAAGGCCGTCGGTGGAGCTCCGTATAGGGCCAGGAAACGTGTGAGGGGTGTGCCAAGATTGGTGTAGAACTCCCTATGGGGCCACGAAGCGTGTGAGAGGTGTGCCAAAATGGATGTGGTGTGCGCGTGCGAACGAAGCCGCTGGGGCCGTCGGTGGAGCTCCTCTGGGGCCACGCAACGTGTGAGGTGCGTACCAAAATGGGTGCGGTGGGCGCATGCGAACGCAGCCACTGGGCCCGTCGGTAGAGCTCCCCATATGGGGCCACGAAGCGTGTAAGGGGTTTGCCGAAACAGAGATATGCAGATGGCAGGGGCAAGCATGGGAAGAGGGAGGAGGGGAGAGGGAGGAAGGAGGGGGGAACGCGGGGCGCTGTCTTTTCAAACAAGGACCGAACACCACAAGATGGTAGGGGAAATCGCGACGGAGCGATTTTGATCATTTTTGGCCTCTTGGGGCTCTGTCCGGGCTTCGGGGCCGCCAGCACGACTCAGGATGAACAACTGGTCCTGGCGAAGGGGTGGAGACCTCCAGGGGTCCACCTTGCTTCGAAGCTGACGGCGTCTTCGTTCTCGGGACATGCAGAAGCGTTGGCAAGGAATCGGGCAGAACAATCGGTCGAATTCTATTCGCAGATTGGGTCTCGAACCGCTGAAGGTAACTCATTCCCTCTATTGGCTCCTCGGGCACTCTCCCCCCCTAAGGGCTGTCCAGGGCGTGCTTCTTCACGTGCTGAGGAAACAGTCGATCGAACTCAAACAGCAGACTGGGCCTCGGACTGTGGAAGGCAACTCGTTCCCTCTGCTGGGCCCCTCGGGCACCCCTCCCTCCGTAAGGGCTGCCCAGGGCGAAGTTCTTCACGTCGTGAGCGCCCGCCGCCCACCCGAGCACGGCTATGGTGCCGATCTCCGCGGAGCGGAGCGGCAGAATGCCTCCCCTGCACCGCCGCGCTTCCGCAGGGAGCTTCGGTCTCAGCTGCCCATTCTTGCCCTTGGTGACTCCTTCCTCCGATGCAGGAGGAGCTCGACCACAAGAAGCCTTTCCAAAAGAGACCTAGCCTGAGACCCCAGGACGTTCATGGGTTTTCGGTGTGGGAGCGTCACGCTCTCCATAGCAGAACCATCGAAGCCCAGGAAACCCAGGGCACCCTGGAGGCAATCAGGGTGTTTCGTGGCATGGGCTTCCACCGTACACTTACAATGCACTTGCGGTATGGTCAGAGCACTGCTGGTCCTCACACCTCACTGAGATTGTCATCCCCCTCATCCTCACCCGTGTTATCCTCAGATCTGTCCTCGTGTCTCTCGCCTCCGTGGGCTTCGTGCTCCTTTTCTCTGTCGACTGGGGCAAGCGTGGTTCGCTGATCATACCATCAGTGGAGCCGCTTCGCGTGAATAGCAGCCTCATCCTCCTACCTGCAAATTCACAGCCGTTGGCAAGCACACGGATTGCCTGCCCAAAAAAGCAGAACTCATGGCTCCGCGTCCCCATAGCCTCCGCGCCCAGTGCACACAAGAGCCGCCGCCGCACCTCGGCACTACCCGATCTCCCCTCCGTCGTTCTTGAGCAGGACTATGGACTTCCGGGCGGCATCCAACGCGACATCCATGTGAGCGAAGCCTCTGAAGGGGAGCCGCGTCTCGGGAGGGAGCTCGCGACTGCTGCTGCTGCTTCTGCTCATCATCCCCTTCCTTCTTCCCCTCGTCCTCCATCGACTCCTCTTCCTCCTTCTTCCCCTCCCCGTCCCCACCCCTCCCCTTCCGCCTCCTCCAACTCCTCACTCATGGCCCTCGTGGTCCCTGCTCATCGCCGCAACCGCCGTCGTCGCTGCCGGTCGGCCGCCACCCGCCACCCGCCACCCGCCACCCGCCGCCCGCCGCGGGCGCCTTGGCTGCCGCGCTGGTTGGACCGCCGCTCCGCGCCGCAGGGTGCCTCGCACTGCCGCTGCTCGTGCAGGCGGGCGTGGTAGATCGAGGCCACCACTCGGACGGCAGCCTCGCGCCGCGCCGGTGGGGGGGCCCCAGCCCCCCTGGCGCCGTGGCAAAGACTTTTTCCGTCGGCCCGGCGGCGAGGCAGAGGCAGTCCGCTCCAGCGTGGGGCAACGCGAGGCAAGCGAAGGGCCACTTGGCCGGCGTGCAAGGAGAGGGACAGGGACGAGGTCGGCCGCGCGGGGGGAGGAGGAGGAAAGAGCGCTCAGACGTGGAGGAGCTCCGCGGCAAGCGGGCGGGCATGGCCGGCCGTGGCAGCGCCGTGACAAACACCCGGCGGGCTTTTTGGGGGGGCCATCCTCGTGGGGGGCTCTCGCCGGGCCCAGGGAGACCGTCAACAAGAACCGGCTCGAGATGAAACGCCCGTCCCATGGGTCGTGGATCTGCTGACCCGGAGGACCCTGCAAAATCCTGCAGGATCCTGCACGCAAGCCCAGGTCGGTGCAACCCTGGCTCTGCAGGAATTCTGTCAGAGCCGGCGCTCGGAGTGGCCCCCGTGTGCATGGACCCCCGTCCCTTGAGCCCCGAATGGGGAAGGGGCCCAGACTTCTGGGGGTCCACGTTGCACAGAAAACGCGCTGTACCCAGACCCCCGACGTCATGATCTTTTTCACCACGTCGACCCACAAAGGTTTCGACCCCTTCCCTGGGACCAGTTTTTCATCCCGAATCGTTCCCCACATCCTAAATGGGGTTCTTGTTTTCTCTGGACACCCCGCGCAGTCCTCCCTCACCCTCACTCACTCCTTCACTCACTTATCACCATCACCATCACCATCACCATCACCATCACCATCACCATCACCATCACCATCACCATCACCATCACCATCACCATCACCATCACCATCACCATCATCATCATCATCATCATCATCATCATCATCATCATCATCATCATCATCATCATCATAATCATCATCATCATCATCATCATCATCATCATCATCATCATCATCATCATCTTCACCAATTCACGCACTCACTTACACTCACACTCTCTCAATCACACGCTCACACACTCACTTCTCATCGTCACCATAATCATCATCACTCACTCACTCATTCACTCACTCACCATCATCAATCACTCACTCATCATTTCGTCATCACTCACCGCACGGCATGACCCTCAGGTGGGAGCTTCGTCTGTGAGTGAATTGCGAGGAAATCTTAGGCGGGAGCCTCCTCCTTATGGGATCCGCATTTCATGTTCGAATCTGAGGCGGGTCATCGGAATCCTGTAACTGTCGTCACTTTTGGGCTCCTCAGGCCAGAACATGGAGGAAGTATCAAGCGGGAGCTCCCTCCCTAAGGGGCCCACACTTCATGTTCGAATCCGATGCGGGCCATCGGCATCCTGTAACTGTCGTCACTTTTGGGTTCCTCAGGCCTGAATATGGAGGAAGTATCAGGCGGGAGCCTCGTCTGTGAGTGAATTGCGCGGAAATCTCAAGCGGGAGCCCCCTCCCTAAGGGGACCGCACATCATGTTCGAATCCGAAGCGGGTCATCGGCATCTTGTAATTGTCTTCATTTCTGGGCTCCTCAAGCCTGAATACGGAGGACGTATCAGGCGGGAGCCTTGTCTGTGTGAGTTTTGAAGAACTCTCAGGCAGGAACTCCCTCCCTCAAGGGCCCGCACATCATGTTCGAATCCGAGGCGGGTCATCGGCATCCTGTAACTGCTGTCACTTTTGGGCTCCCAGGCCTGAACATGGAGGAAGTATCAGGCGGGAGCCTCGTCTGTGAGTGAATTGTGAGGAAATCTCAAGCGGGAGCTCCCTCCCTAAGGGGACCGCGCTACATGTTCGAATCCGATGCGGGTCATCGGAATCCTGTAGCTGTCGTCACGTTTGGGTTCCTCAGGCCAGAATTTGGCGGAAGTGCCAGGCGGGAACCTCGTCTGTGAGTGAATTGCGAGGAAGTCTCAGGCGGGACCCCCCCTCTCAAGGGGCCCGCGCTTCATGTTCGAATCCGAGGCGGGTCATCGGCATCTTGTATTTGTCTTCACTTTTGGGCTTCTCAAGCGAGAATTTTGGGGAAGTATCAGGCGAGAGCCTCGTGTGTGAGTGAATTGCGACAAAGTTTCAGGCGGGAGCCCACTCCCTAAAGGGACCGCGCTTCATGTTCGAATCCGAGGCGGGTCATCGGCATCCTGTAAATGTAGTCACTTTTGGGCTCCTCAGGATTGAATATGGAGGACATATCAAGCGGGAACCCCTTCCCTAAGGGGCTCGCGCTTCATGTTCGAATCCGAGGCGGGTCATCGGAATCGTGTAACTGTCATCACTTTTGGGCTTCTCAGGCCTGACGGTGGAGGAAGTATCAGGCTGGAGCCTCGTCTGTGAGCGAATTGCGAGGAAGTCTCAAGCGGGAGCGCCGTCCCAAAGGGGCCCGCGCTGCGTGTTCGAATCCGAAGCGGGTCATCGGAATCATGTAGCTGTCGTCACGTTTGGGTTCGTCAGGCCTGAATATGGTGGAAGTGTCAGGCGGGAGCCTCGTCTGTGAGTGAATTGCGAGGAAGTCTCAGGCGGGAGCTCCCTCCCTCAAGGGGCCCGCGCTGCATGTTCGAATCCGAGGCGGGTCATCGGAATCATGTAAGTGTCGTCGTTTTTGGGCTCCTCTGGTCTGAATGTGGAGGCATCAGGCGGGAGCCTCGTCTGTGAGTGAACCCCGAAGAAGTCTCAAGCGGGAACTCCCTCGTCGTCATCGATGTCGGGTCGGCGTTCTGATTTTGGCGTCTGGGGGCCGTTCGGGGGCCCTGGGGCCGTCGAACATTGACCCAAGGTCTTCTCTGAGATCCCTTGCGTCTTCGAGCTGAAGGGCACGAAGCGCTTCGATCCCAGGGGCCCTCTGTTCGCGATCTTGGGCTGCACGCGCGAGGGCACGACCTTCCCACCGGAAGTCTGGTCCGCCTGGGAGAAGACGTTGGCCTCGGACAACCACGGCGTCCTGGACCCTCGGCACCAACACGACAACTTTCGGCTCGGCTACGGCATGGGCGTCTACTGGGAGACGCTCGCGAGGTGGATCAACACGCGCGCTCGTCGCGACGCACAGCGCCTCGGCGTCCCCCTCGTTGTCCTGCAAGCCGTAGACTAGTGCGGTGCGATACATGGCGATCCAGACGCGGGCCGACGCCTCCTGAGCGTCCCGAGCATGCGCAAAACGGGGGACATCCATGGCGTCTTACTGGCACACGTCGGCATGGAGGTTCGGTTCACGGCCGCGCAGGGGGAGTTGAAGAAGAAGTTGGGGCTCGAGCAGGAGCAACGGGCCACCATCGTGTCCTTCGAATTTCACCCGCACGACGAGCGGGACTACGAGGAGCGCGCGCTGGGCCATCTCTTTCGCCCCCGGTACCTACCGCAGGGAATCTGGCTGCAGATCAACGGCTTCAAGGGGTCCCCGATCTACAAGGAAGTCGCCAAGGTGCTGCTGCTGCAGGGCGCCGAAAGCGCCGTCGAACACGGCGCGGCCGAGGAGCTTGCTCATGTTCGGGCCCAACGAGCAGGAGTTCACGTGATAGAGCTCGAGGGCGCACGCTGTGCGCCGCTCGGGGTTCACCCTAACGCGCGCGCGCGTCCGGCCTGACCTCCACGCTGTCGCAGGGCCAGACGCTGCGCAAGGGCGTCACCGTCGACTGCGCGAGGGACAAGGACGCTGGCCGCACGGGCATGTCGGACGAGCAGTGGTGGCTGCACCTCTACGTCATGTTCTCCCGCGCCACGTGCACGCAGAACATGCTGATCCTGCTGCCGCCCTCGCGCGAGTTTCTGGGGCGCGGGCCGCCGGCGTCCTTGTGGGAGGCGCTCAAGAAGCTCGAGGAGAAAGCGAAGACCTCCAGGTATGAGGCCGAGCAGCTTGCGGCGGAGCTTGGCTTCGTGCTGCCTCCCGCATGAGCGCCGCGGCGCGCAGCTAGAGGCCCGCGGGTTTGTCCCAACGGTCTGGCCCGCGGGGTTGTCCCGACGGCCTGCCCCTGCGCTCGAGCGGCCCGCCGGGTTGTCCCAAAGGCATGGCCCGCGGAGCTGCCCCAAAGTCTTCGCGAACCAACAGTCGGCGAATGCGCACGCGCTGGCCGAGGCGGCGACGGCGCCGAGGGCAATCGATTTGCTTGCCCCGACCAGGGGGAAGGGGGAAACACATGGAGAAGAAACAAGGGAAGGATGACGACGGGGAAGGGATTGGGAGACGGCGACGATGATGAGGAGGTGGAGGAGGAGGGGGAGGAGGCGACGATAGGAGGAGGAGGAAGAGGAGGAGGAGGAGGAGGAGGAGGGAGGAGGAGGAGGAGGAGAGAGGAGGAGGAGGAGGAGGAGGGAGGAGGAAGGAGGAGGAGGAGGAGGAGGAGGAGAGGAGGAGGAGGGAGGAGGAGGAGAGGAGGAGGAGGAGGAAGAGGAGGAGGAGGAGAGGGCAGAGCAGAGGGCGAGAGGAGGGTGTCTGCCAGGGCGAGGAGGAAAGGGCTAAGGGCAAACTGAACATATTCTCATGCGGGGTCCTTCCGTCGGGGTAATTTTTGGGACGGTCCCGGGGCCCGGTAGGGGCACCAGGAAGCCGAGAATAACGAAAAACCTCCCGCCGCGATATTTTCACCACGCCAAGGGGGACTGGGTCGGGGCCCCGTGGAGCCTGGCGCCTGGGAGCGCTCTGGGAGCGCTCTGGGGGGCGCTCCAGGGGCGCGCGGGTGCCCCAGGGGCGCCCGGGCCCGTGAAATTTTTGGGACGGTCCCGGGGCCCGGTAGGGGCACCAGGAAGCCGAGAATAACGAAAAACCTCCCGCCGCGATATTTTCACCACGCCAAGGGGGACTGGGTCGGGGCCCCGTGGAGCCTGGCGCCTGGGAGCGCTCTGGGAGCGCTCTGGGGGGCGCTCCAGGGGCGCGCGGGTGCCCCAGGGGCGCCCGGGCCCGTGAAGCGGTGCGCGGGGCATCGAACACGAGGGGGCAGAGATCGCGAGGGCACATGGAAGGGAGGAGTGGAGGGAGGAGGAGGAGGAGGAGGAGGAGGAGGAGGAGGAGGAGGAGGAGGAGGAGGAGGAGGAGGAGGAGGAGGAGGAGGAGGAGGAGGACGAGGAGGAGGAGGACGAGGAGGAGGAGGGGGAGGAGGGGAAGGAGGGGAGGAGGACGGGGAGGGGAGGGGAAGGATGGGAGGGAAGGGGGGAGGGACAGGCTAGGTGCACCCGCGTCACATCTGACGTCCAACCACTCCCTCCCATCCCTTACCATGGCGTAGATCTCCTCTCTACTCGCACAGTCGGATGTCGAGCAGGGAACTGATCACGAGGGGGTGCGCGATGCATCGTAGAGCACGGCATGGCATGGCGTAGAAGAGCACGGCAAAGCGTACAGTGTCATAGCAGGGCGTGGCATTGCGTAATGGAGCATTGCATCACAAAGCATTGCAACGCAAAGCATGGCATTGCACAGCGGCGCATAACCAAACACCGCACACCATCTCTTGGCAGGGCACCAAGTTCCTTGGAGGGTAAGCGGATAGTCTTCGAAGGATCGGGGCCGGTCTGGAGTCGCGGCTCCATGTTTAGCTCCCTGGGCTTCGCGACGAGCTCCCCAAAAGGCGGGGCTGATGGAGAGCACTCCCTGGCCCTGCTTGCAACATCGCATTCTGAGGGCAGAAGCGGGGTTCCCGCTTGATGCTTCCTCCAGACGCCGCCGCCCTGGGGGGGGGGCCTTCTGCGGCCCTCGCTGCCAGCCCTGGCTCACCGCGCTTCGGCGCGGCACGCGAGCCACGTCGCGGTCCCTGGGCGTCCACGCTCCGAGCCTCCCAGTCTCCCGCCGGGCGGAGCGGAGCGACACGCTATCCCCCTGCAGCGCACAGCGTGTCGCCGGGGCCGCCGCCGCGGCACGCTAAGCAAGCATTGCCGCGCGTCTTCTTCTTCTTCTTCTTCCTCATCCTCCTCCTCCTCCTCCTCCTCCTCCTCCTGCTCCTCTCCCTGCCGCCCGCGGACTTGGCGGTCTGCGGGGGCTTCCCGCCTTTCACATCCAGAGGGTTTCAATGACTTCCAATCTGAGAGAGAGAGAGAGAGAGAGAAAGAGAGAGAGAGAGAGAGAGAAATAGGAAACGGCGTGAATCTTGCACCGCCCCGCCGAACGCCGTACGCCGTCTCTGGGAGCCCTCTCGATCCTGGAGCGATCTTGGAAGCCTTTGGGCCCGAGGCGCCCTCCGCGTCCCGGGCCGGCCTGCTGCTGAAGCATGCCCGAGGGGTCCGACTCGGGCCGAGGCGAGTGGCGCCTGCGAGGCACGGCACGACACACAAGCGTGGTGAGGGGGAAGCGTGGGGGTATGATCCTCACCAGGAGCAGGGTCAAGAGGAGGAGTGGGGAGGAAGAGGCGGAGGAGGAGCAGCAATAGGAGGAGAAGCATGAGGAGGGATGATGGAGAATGAGAAGAGCATGGTCGGCTCCAAGATCGACCACAGCAGCCCCCCGTCCTCCTCCTATTCTCCTCATCGCTTCGTCGTCTCCTCCTTCTCTGCCCTTCCTCCCCGCTCCCTCCCCTCCTCCTCCGCATCCTCCTTTCCTCGTCGTCATCGTTTTCCTCCTCTTTCTCGTGCTCTTCGCATCCTCTTCCCTCTCCTCCTCCTCCTCCTCCTCCTCCTCCTCCTCCTCCTCCTCATCACCATCACCATCACCATCACCATCATCATCATC
Source organism: Prorocentrum cordatum (assembly GCA_963575745.1). NCBI lineage: Eukaryota > Dinophyceae > Prorocentrales > Prorocentraceae > Prorocentrum > Prorocentrum cordatum. The sequence goes on along the minus strand of CAUYUJ010019381.1, from coordinate 287,110 downwards.
ATCATCATCATCATCATCATCATCATCATCATCATCATCATCATCATCATCATCACCGTCACCATCATCATCATCATCATCATCATCATCATGAACATCATCATGAACATCAGCATCATCATACTCATCATCACCATCACCATCACCATCACCATCATCACCATCACCATCACCATCATTACCACCATTATCACCATCATCATCACCATCATTACCATCACAATCACAATCATCATCACCACAACCATCATCATCACCACCACCTCCATCATCATCATCATCATCATCATCATCATCCTCATCCTCATCCTCATCCTCATCATCATCATCATCATCATCACCATCATCATCATATCATCATCACCATCATCGTCATCCTCTTCACCGTCCTCCTCCTCATCATCGACGGCCGAACGCTTGTTTGACTAATGACAGTGGCTAGGCTAGGACGCGCGCTGGAGCTGCAAGGTAGTATATCAGAGCTATGTGACTACAACTCGGGTGAGATCATACTGGCTTCTCTCCCTCGTTCGTCCATGCTTGGTTGAATGTTGCGACTCGTTGAGGCATCCCTCTCATGAGAGAGATGAGAGAAACAACGATACTGTCAAAGAAACGTTGACAACACAGGGCAGGGCATGCAACACATACTAGCGCAATCCAACTGCCTTCACGTGATAGCGCGTCGCGTCGATGGACCGACATTGACCTGACATACCAACGATCGGGACCGCAAGGACACGACTTCAACTGAGGCTGACAACATGACATATGGCCGCAACGGGAATTCGAACACACGGGCACCACTTGCAGATCCAGGGCGCTATCAAGCTCCTCATCCTACATACTTCTGATGCTTTGCAAGAGACAAAAAGGTCCTCATTCACGCTCATGCTATGGTCACCGTCATCACCCCCTAGAAGGTGCTCTTCGGTGAACCACCGCGCCGTGGGCATCTCCATATCCAGCCCTGCATCGATAGCCTGGCAAATGCATTTCATCAACACTGTCTTGCCGAACCTTCCGCACGTCCCTCTTCCTCCTGCTCTCTTTCACCCATCCGCAATGATATGCAGATCGCATGCCATCAACAGAGACGTTGCTTAATACAAAAACAATGTCCCAACCTTGTTCACATATGTCATACCCATCAGTGGAAGACTTGACCAATGAGCCAAGTGCTGCCTACAGGCAGAGCTGCCACTGAAGTAGCCCTGCCGAACCATGCATGGATCACTTCAAGAATCGCCGCAGCTCTTCCGAGTACCTGGAAGAAACAGCAGCAAGACGATGGCTTTGGCAGGCGGGAGAATTCACAAGGTGGGCGGCGTCTGCCTCGGCGCTGCGGGTGCCAAGCCAGCTGGACATCACGAAGCCCTCGAAGCCCATGGCCTCTTTGAGGTCGCGCTTCAGGAGGTTTGCATTCTCGCACGCGTAGTCGCCATCCACCTCGGTGCCACAGCGGGCTCACGCACACTGCTCCCCAGAACGTGCTTGCTGGGACAAGCTGTTCGACATAATAATCATAAACCATGCTTTCCGCACTTTCTCTTCTTCGCGTGGTCGTCACTTACTGCTCCGGATGCTCCGCTGTTTACCAAAGAACAGACTGTCATGGCGACTCCCGATCTCTATTTCACTGACGCGGTACGTGTCGGAGGTGCGCACGTATGCCTACCTCCAGGCCTATTCCTGCGTTCAGCGATGAACTGGTGCACATGTGCGGATGCATGCGCATATGCGAGGGCCACTACAGCATGAACCCAGCGCGACTACGTTCGGTTTTCCTCGCATCTGAGGAGCAGCACACGGACCAGATACAGGAAATATGAAAACTAAAGGAATCCTGAAAGTAAGTGGGCAAACTAATTATACCACAAATAAAGAGTGACGGCAACCTACATGGAAATGATAAGCGATACCAGCAATATCCGCCACCGTGCCTGCACGGAATGGGCGTGTCAGAATGTTCTTCTGTTGTGTGGTCATGTTTTTAAGTGTTTGTCTAGGGCCGACCCCCCCTCATCGCACGCATCGTTCGAGCACCCAAGACAGCCAAGATGACACCAAGATGGCCAAGGACCGGTCAAGAGACTCCCCCAAAACGGAATCAAGACAACCCAAGAGGCCTCAAAGACCGCTCAAGAAGGCTCAAAGAGGCCCTCCAGGAGAGCCCGAGGAGACAAACACCATTTATTATTATTGTTTTTGAAAGATGTTGAGGTTCTCTCCTGTTTGGGTGAGCGGCCGCTCAAGATGGTCCGAGAGGCCTACACACTTCAAATATAGCTCCAAGACAAGCCAAGAGGCCCCCAAGAGAGCCCCAAGTCGGCCCAAGATGCCCTCAAGAAGCACCCAAGACTCAAGACGCCCCAAGAAGCTCTGAAGACCGCCAAGAGGCTTCCAAGAGGCCCCACCAAAATCGCAAGGAGGCTCCCCAAACGCGTCTGGGACCTATTTGGGACCTACCCGGAAGCTCCGCGGTGGCCGGGGAAGCTTCGGAGAGGCTCCAGGGAAGCCCCGCGGGGAGGGGGGACAATGTACACCAATGGCCCCTGGTGGTCTGCGGCCTAGGGCCTCGGGGATCTTCTGACCTGGGTCAATCCAGACCCAGGGCAGTCAGGCCTTGCAGAATCCTGCGAATTCCTGCAAGATCCTGCACCCAAACCTGGGTCCATGCGAAGGATCCCGCAAGATCCTGCAGGATCCTGCGCCCAAACCCGGGACAGTACGACCCTGGCCCTGCAGGATCCTGCAAGGTCGGGCGCTCTGGCTGACCCCCGCTTGCATGGACCCCCGCCTCTTGAGCCCCGAGGGCCCCCCAAGGGGCTGAGTCTCCCGGCCCGGCACGCGAAAAGAAACTCTGGGGGCCTCCGGCCCGCCTCTCGCTGGCCACGCGCAGAGGGGGGGGTCTCTGTCGGCCTTCCCGCCCGAGAGGGCCTCGGAGACGCTCCCGAGGCCCCCCCCCCAAGACGGCCCACGGGTCCCAGGAGGGCCCAAGTTGGCCCCAAGGTGCCTCCAAGGCCCACTGGCGGCCCCGAGACGGCGCAGGATGGCCGCAGAACGGCCCACGAGACACCGAGGTCGCCCCCAGAGGGCTCCACGAGGACCTCTCGGAGGACCCCCCCACGACCTCGAATTTGTTGACTTTCCAAACGGGTTTCGCGTTCTCGAGCTTTCCGGCTTCCGAAAGCCCAGGGCGGCCCAAAAGGCCTCCACGAGGGCCCCCAGCTGGCCCCAAGACAACTCCAAGAGAGTTCCAAACCGGCCTTGAAAAAGAGTTCCGCCGCACGGCCCAGGAGAGCTCCAAAAAGTGGCCCGAGCGAGCCCCTGGAGGCTCCCAAGAAGGCCCAAAAGGACTCGAAAGTAGCCGCAAGAGAGCCCGAACGTGACCCCTGAGGACCCTCCCCACTGTTCCCCACGTAGCTTTCAAGCGCTGGAGGAACGCGCAGTCCACTGGCATCGTCGCACTTTCGCTCGACACTTCACCACCCCGGCGTTTTCATATGGCGGGGTGCAGCGGTGATTCGCAGTAGGCGTCTTCGATACACGTCGGTCGGAAGAAGCAGGCGAACACATGAAGTAGGAAGGCGGATCAAGTAGATTGGGTTTAGGAGCTCGGAGATACCTGCTTTCAACGACCGGCGTGTATCATCTCCGAGATGGACCAGTGCTGATTGGAACAACGGGTGCTTAGCATGGTCTCTTCTCTACGTCTGTTCTGGGTACTCCAAATGTCGAATAATAAAAAAGGAGGGGGGCACAACCCTCCCAGACGAGCAGTTTAAGGGCGGCCTTTTGCTCAGACCCCACTGGAACCCTCCAAGAGAGCTCAAGGCAGGCCCCCCCCAAACCAGACCACCACCTTTTTTTATAGTGAACTCCAGAGTATCATGGCTCACGCAGCATTTGCTTCCGCCTTGTTGATTCGCCAGGTTTGCTCGTTCGTTCTCTCGCCCGAGCTGTTGACGCTGGCGGCGTGCCCCCCCCTCCCCCGCCCGAATCCAAAGCTTGTTGTTTTTGAACTATTGTGCTTCCTTTTTTGTATCGACCCGGGCCCCGGCCCCAGCCCAGGAGTACATCACCAGTGGAGGGCCCTGCGCGCACTGCTTAAAAGAAGAGCAGCTTGCATAAACACAATCGGGAGCGGCCAAGAGGGGCGTGTCCAAGAGGAGGGGGGTGCAAATCATGACCGGCGGCATGTGCGCGGCCCCGGGGGGGGGGGCAGGGACGCAATGAAATCAGAAGAGGCGCCATGAAGTCTGGGGAAATATCATGGCCCCCACCATGATATCCACCCCCCCTGGTCATCACCCCCCTCTTTTCCGCCCCCGACACAAGACTTCCGCATACCCGCGCGACTCACCCTGTGAGGGGCGGCGCCAGAGGCGCCACCCAGGGGCCCGGTGCCGACCCACGAGATCCCGGGCGGACCTCCAAAGGCCTGTGCTCAACCCAACTTTTCCTTCTTCGACTGCTGGCCTCTTCAGAAGAAGGTGAGCGTCTTCTCATTCGCCGTGTCGACATTGAGCGACGAGGGGGGGGAGTGGGGGGGTCTGGCCCTGGACCTCTGCTTAGCGCGACTGTTTGCGACAGCGCGTGCTATGAGGGGGGACTCCACCTGCGGGAAAAAGACGCCTAAAACAACCAAGACCTACTCCAAGGGGGGGTGGGGGGTGGGTGCGAAGGACCGCGCCGACCGGCAAAGCAATGAGTAACAAAAACATCACTAGCTCGCAAATGTTTGAATTGAGCAGGGACCGATCGTCCCGGCAGTCCTGTAGGCCTAGCACGACATGTTCTTACAACCCAAGATTTTCTAATAACAAAACAATGTTCTTAGAACAAAAAGCCCGATTTGTTAAGACAAGACAGTCCCAGCCAGAAAGGTTCCAAGAACATTTCGTGCAGACCACAAAAGGTTCTTAGAACATAACATTGTTTGGTGGGCCCATAGGCGAGCCAGGACGCTTCGCCACTGCTTGACTGAGGCGCCCCGCCTTGTTCCCCGCGCACATGATCGCGGACACGCCGGCGTCGACGGCCGCAACAAACGGGGGGTAGTGGACCTGAGGGTGCACGGCTGCCGTGCTCTGCCAGCGCAGGCGTGCGCCCCTCGTCTGCTCGCGCTCCACTGCCCGGCCCCTCCCTGCCAGGCCTGGGCCCGGTGGGTCGCGCGAGTGCGACCTGCAAAAGGGTCTCTCCTCCTCTTCCTCCTCCTCCTCCTCCTCCTTCTCCCTCCTCCCTCCTCCCTCCTCCCTCCTCCTCCTCCTCCTCCTCCTCCTCCTCCTCCTCTTCCTGCTGCTGCTGCTCCTCCCTCTTCCTGCTGCTGCTGCTCCTCCTCCTCCTCCTCCTCCTCCTCCTCCTCCCCTCCCTCCCTCCTCCCCGCTCCTCCCTCCTCCTCCTCCTCCTCCTCCTCCTCCCTCCTCCTCCTCCTCCCTCCCCTCCTCTCCTCCCTCCTCCTCCTCCTCCTCTTCCTCCTCCCTTCCCTTCCTCCCTCCCTCCCTCCCTCCTCCTCTTCCTCCTCTCCCCTCCTCTCCTCCTCCTCCTCCTCCTCTCCTCTCTCCTGTTCCTCCTCCTCCTCCCCTCCTCTGCCTCCTCCTCCTCCTCCTCCTCCTCCTCCTCCTCCTCCTCTTCTCCGCTGCTCCGCTTCTTCGCTCCTGCCTCCTCGCCTTCCTCCTCCGTGTGAGCGCACGCGCGCGCACCAAGGTAGGCCTTGCAGTTGCAGGTTCGATCCGTGCACCTGGGCAAGCGCTCAGCTCGCAAGAGCACTGGGCGGTGGTGCGTCGCAAGCATGGGCCGTCGTCGAAATTTAGCTAAAGAGTGAAAGGACGCCGACCATGCCGCCTCATCGATCCTGGCCGGTCCAACCCATGACCCATGACTGGCGTCTTCGCCCTCTTGGCTTGACCAGGACGGCACGTGCACCGATCCTGGGCCCAGCACTGTCATTGCCAGGATCTTCAGCGCAGGCGCTCCGCTGTGTCTCCCGATGCAGGTGCTGCACAACTCGCTGGTGACAGGGGGACGCTCTTCCCAACGATGCCACGAGGGTTGGCGGGACAGAGGACGCGACAGTGCTTGCGACGATAGCTTCTAGGCCAACCAATTTCGCGCATCGCGCCCCGCGATGCGCGGCTATCTTCGCGCCCCTGGGGTGACCCGGTGGCTTACGGAGCCAACGGAGCCAACTCGCTGAAGGTGCGCCACGCAGGGCAGGCTCGGGGAAAGGGGCCCCAGCAAACAGAAGACAGTCTCTGCTCTCGAGTTCTGTCTGGCCCTCCGCCGGGAGCATGTGCATGTGCATGTGTCCCACCTCCCCCCCCTTCCTCCCCCTCTTCCCCCTCCTCCCCCTCTCCCTCGCCCCTCTTGTTTCTGTCGCGCTGCACACGTTGTCGCTTATGGGTGAATAAGAGATTGCCCACGCGGCGTTTAGCCGATCCTGCGCGAGATCATTCGTCTGCCCTCCAGGGGACCGCTCCGGCACCGGAGCTGGCATGCAGACCGCCTTGCCTTGCCTTGCCTCCGCCAGGAGAGCAAACGCACCTCAGAGGGTGGGAGGCCGCTGCGTTTATGGCTCAGGCAGACTACTGCTGGCTCGAGCGAGCTCGATGCCGACGAGGACCGCGGCGATGACGACGACCATCGCGACGAGTAAAAAGAAGGCGATGGCGACGGTGACGATGGCAGTGAGGGCAACGATGACGGCGATGATAACGACGTTGCTGACGGTGGTGCTGATGACGGCGATGATGAAGGGTAGTAGCCGCTGATGGACGCTGGCGGGCCACCCACGTAGAAATCTAAGAAGTCGTGGGGGTTTGGAGTGGCCCCTTGAGGGGACCTCAAAAGGCCAGCAAGAGGCCCAGAGAGACCTGCACGAGGCCCCAAGAGGCTTCCCAGAGGCGTCCCAGGAGACCCCGGATGCCTCTTTATCTGAAGGGGCCCCAGGACACACGAATAAATACACACAAATAAAAATATTCCCCATATTTTCCTATATTTTCTGGGTTTTTGTCTTCCCCCCCACTTCCCATATTTTCCCATATTTTCCTCGAAGTGGACGATTAATTGTGTCTGTGTGTTTCTTTCCCTCCTGATTATCATCATCCTGGGCCTGCCTGATCGCTGTTGGCCGCTCAGTCCAAGCGCGGACCGAGGCCGTTGGCGCCACCCGCACGCGGAGGACTAGTTACTACCTGTCGAGGCGTTGACCTTAAGGACCCCTAAATAAGGAAAGAGGCCCATTTTTTCGTAAGTTAAGCTTCGACTTCCCATCGAAAACCGAAGGGAAACCTGAGGCAAGGTGTGGAACAATGAAAGCACATCGAGCCCCTCCCCAACGAAAAGGGTTGCTCCTTCAGCGCCCCGACTGTACCAACTGTCTTGTTTTTTGTTGTGACCGGAGCTGGCGCAACAGGCAGAATCACTGGTTCCTGCGACCATCGGGGTGGGAGGAACGACGGAGATGAAGGGGCCCCAGGACACACAAATAAATACACACAAATAAAAATATTCCCCCATATTTTCTCATATTTTCTGGGTTTCTGTCTTCCCCCCCACTTCCCATATTTTCCTATATTTTCTGGGGAATCGAGGATCAATTGTGTCTGTGTGTTTTTTCCTCTCCTGAGGAGAGAGGGGGCGACGCGAGGAGGAGGAACTGGGCGAGGCACGCCGGGAGCGAGGATCGGATCGGACGAGAAGGGGGTTAGCAAAGGGGGGGGTTGGCGAATCGACTCGGGCAAGCTGGCTTCCCCGGCGCCTCCTGGCGCCAGAGGCGCCTCTGGCATCGAAGGAGGCGGCCGGCGGCGGGACCGACACCAGCTGCGTGCACCAGATGTCGTAACCTCCTCTTTCCTGACCCCCCCCCCTTTTTAGCCAGTCTCGAGGTTTTCCTTATCCCAGAGATTGACAAGCCGATCGTCAATGACAATCTCAGGGATGCATCCTCAGAAACTGAGAGAATCCTAAAAGATCGGCATCGCTATAAGGTGATGCCAAGCATATGGATAAAGATATGTTTCAGGCTGATACCTTTCGTCCGACCCAGAGGAAAGGCTGCGGTGGCTTCCTCCTCCGCTCTCCTTTCCTCCTCCGCTCCCCTTTCCTCCTCTCTCCAACCTGCCAACGACGCAACGGACCACGAATCCTGCCCACGCGTCCTCCCGCGAACCACATACGTCCACAGACTCCTCCTCCACCTCTTCCTCCTCCTCCTCGCTGGCTGGCAAGATGCACACGGCAGGTTTTGCCCGCGCGTCCTCCCAAGCAGTCTGCGAGTCCACCGCTGCGTCCATGCTGCTTTTCCCGCTCTCCTGGTTGGCCCGAGGCACGGACGAGTGAAGGACGGGAGCCGGGGAGCAGAATCAGATGGGGCGGGAGGAGGATGGCGAGAGGAACGAGGACGGCGGAGCCAGGGCCCCACGAAGAAAAAGGCCCCCCAGAGGCCGAAAACGATGAAACCTTGCGAATGTGACATGTTTTCGATTCGTTGGACCGCTGGGGGCGTTTTCCTTGTATTTTTGCGCCTGGGGCCTTCCAGGGCCTCTGGGCCTGGGGACCTCCGCGCGCGCGCTCGTCCCTGCGGCGGCGTGGCGGCAACCGGCCGCGCCCGGCGCTCGCAGAGTGCTGTGAGTTGGGTGGGCCGCGGCGACCTGAGGCAGGGCGCGGTCGGCCACGAAGGGCAGCCCTTCCTAGCGAATTGGGGCCTACGGCAGGCTCGTGTCGGGACGGCCAGGGCGTTGGCTCCTGACACCGCGCGGGTCGTTCCACCCTCAACGCTCGGCGGCTCTTCGACTGCCAGATCGTTCCACGTTGGCCGATTCTGGGCCACTGGCGGCGTTCAACCTTGAACGCCCGCGGCGGGGTCGCTGCCGCGTCGGCACGACACAAACCTACCGCAGATAGATGGCAGAAAGAGGAGCGGCCGCGGAGGGAGGCAGAAAAGGGAACCCCGCCCGCGTAAGAATCGTCATCCGCGGTGGCGTGGGCGGCCTGCACCCCGACAGACGCCCGACGCTCTGATCTTGCCCAACACGGAACCCCCATAATCGATGATCCTCAGCACGTGTGTTAGCGCCAACGTGTGCTGGTCCACCGAAGCCCTTCGATACGACGCAGGTGGTGTAGCGATGGCCGACGCAGGCCGAACGGAATAAACACACATTTGGCGAATGCGCGTCCTGAAGAACGTCGGCAAAATCGGGGACGCACTGACCTGGGTCAACGCAGTCCCGGGTCAGTCGGGCCGCGCAAGATCCCGCAGGATCCTGCAAGATCCTGCACCCAAGCCCGGGTCTGTGCTCCCAGGGTTGGCGTTCCGTCCAAGATGGCCTCGTCTCGGGGCGGCCCCAGGGCCCGGGTGAGGGCCGCCCAGGGACTGAAAAACGAGCGGGGGGCCCCAGAGACCGCTCCTGCCCCGCGAAGGCGAAGCCCTTGGCCACGGCCATCACCTCTGGGTGGGAATGGGGGCGGGGGGTCGAGGGTAGACGTGGGGTATGGGGGAGGAAGAAGAGGAGTGGAAAGAGGAGGAGGAGGAAGAGGAGGAAGCAGGAGGAGGAGGAGGAGGAGGAAGACAGGACAGGACATCCGCATAAAGGGGGTCAACGTCGAAACGCCCGCAAAGGAGCTGTGGGGTACGACTTGCCCCTGCGAGTGTAGTATGCCGCAAACCCAGACTTCTCATGGGGCCGGCAGGGGGCATACTCCGATGCTCAAAGGGGCGAGCTCCGAGGTGGCCCCGTAAGAGAGGCTCGCTACCTTGTGAGTGCGAGTCCCTACGGGTCAGTGCGGGGGGAGCGGCTGTTGGCCCTCTCGCGTGCCCATTCCGCGGGGGGCGCGCTGGGCGAGCAGGGCTCCCAAGCAGGGGGAGGACGACGACGCGACCTCACTCAACGACGCAGAGGATAGAGGGGGAGGGAGAGAATGCAGGAGGCCCCTGCGCGCCAAGCTTCTGTTCTGCCGGGGGACCTACTTGATATTATGCCTACATCCAGCTGTGCCCACGCTTCGAACCAGAGCCCCTCCCTCTCTAGACTCACTTCGCTTCCTGGACGTGCTGGTCGATGGCCGAACCATGCAATGTAGTGTCCGGCACAAATCCTGTGCTGCAGCACAAAACATCCAAATTCTCTGCAGTACTCAGAGTGCACCTCTGAAGTACCCCCTCCGCGGCCAGCCGTCTACCAGGCCGATGCAGCAGCGGCGTGGGGGGGGGGGGCGCAATCTTGAAGTCAGTCGCCGTGCGCCGCCGCGGTGTCATTCGCGGGGTCGTCCAGGGCCGCCCTGGTGCCCCTGCGCAGGAAGCGTTCGATGTGCCGTAGCAGGTCAGGGAGAAGCGCGCGGTTGTCTGCGTTGCAATGTAAAAGGCGCTGGCCATGGTGATCGGGCTGAAGACGCAGAACACGGCCAGCAACGGGCGCAGAGGGCCGAATAGCTGCGGGACAGCTAGCGGGGATAATGATAGCCACGCCCCCTGTCACCAGTGGGTGCAAAAGACGCGGAGGCCGGGGGGAAACTTCACCGGCAAAGCCTCGCAGCTGGATGGCATCTTGATGCAGCTCTTGCAAGCGGGCGACTCCATTGGAAATGTCCAGGAGTTTGTCATGCCGCGGCCTGCACTTGGCGTTCCCGGCGTGGCGCTGAAGGAGCGGCCTCGCGGTCCACGGCGCGAAAGAGGCCAGTAGCGACCCGGCGCGCTCGCTTCAAGAAATTGGCAGAGCGGGCTGGAGGCTCCATTCCGCCATGTCGGGGGGGGGGCAGCGATGGCGTTCGCCGCGACCGCGAGCTTCTGCATCGGGAGGCTGAGCTTCGCAGTGATGTTGTCCGCCCAGTGGGGCGACGACGAGGTGTTCCCAGGGTTCGGGCATGTCCTGAGGATCGGGCCCCGTCCCGCCATGACGCGGCCCCGATCCTTGTCGACGAACCGCCGCCTGGTCGAGTCGATCTGCTTGACGGCGTCGCGTATTTTGCGGGCCTGCACCTGCGCCCGAATCCGGCGCGGGTCCTTGCCGGGCCCCAAGTGGAGAGGTGTGATTTGACCATGTGCAGCAGTCGCCTCGAATCGCTTCCACTGGCCAGGGCCCAGTCGCTGCGAAGCCAAAACTCGAGGCGCGGCGGGCGCGCAAATTAAGCTGCGGCGCGCGTGCTCCGCAGCGGGCGCGGAGAAAATCTCGGGCGCGACCCCGACTTCGGCGATCCAGCCAAACATGATCTGCTTGACCGCGGCCAGAAGGGTGAGCCCCTGCGCCGCGGCGCGGGCGATGGTGGGGTCGGTGCCCCTTGGGGAACTTCGGGGCGGACTTGGCGACCGCGAGGAGGTCGCGAAACTTCCTGATCTCGGTGTGGGGGAAGGTGATGGAAGAGTCGCCGTCGTCAAAACGGGGCTCGGCAGCGCGCGCCAACGCGATGGGCCTGTCGATCTGCTCCTTAAGACGACGATGCTGACCATCGGTGCGCTTAGAAACCGCTTCGTCCACCATCTTGGTGATTTCGCGGACGCCCCCAGCGAGCTTCGAACCGCAGTCGCCGCGGGCCTCGAGCTGCGCTGCGACGGGGCTGACGGCGTCGTCGACCGCTCTTTAGATGGAGTCGAGCATGGGCTGCTTGTATTCCGCGAGGAGGCGGGTGGATTCCTCGCTGGCGAGGAGGCGGCAGTAATCGGGTTGGCCGGTCGTCATCCTCGTCTCAAATGTCCATCTGCTCGTCATCCACGCCAACTTCGCTGAGAAAAGGGGCAGGAACAGGGGGGGCGTAATCGGCGCAGCATCTGGGGCTTGCAGTGGGGGAGGGCCCGCGCCACCAGGTCCATTGACGCCGCGGTCGGACGCGACGCTGCGTGGTCTTGAGCCCAGGGGCGAGGCCAGCGCGCTTGGCGACCAGCGCGGGCATGGCGTTGGGCGAAGCATGAACGGGAAATACCTCCGTTTACCCGCGGCGCCCAGCGTGGGAGGCGCCGCGGGCTCGCAGAGGCGGGGGGGGGCTGCTCGCTGCGAGGATCGGGAGGTGGCAGGTCCTGTGGGTCTGGTCGCGGACTAGCGGCATCCACTCGTTCCCGCGTGGAACTCATCGCCTTGAACCACAATGGCTGCGGAGGAGGAGGAGGATCGAGGATCTATTGAGGGACGCGGATCCGATTAGAAGCAGGAGGAGGGGGGGCAGTGTAAACCCAAGACGCATGAACTATGTTGAAAGAGACCGCCCAAGTTCCCGCTTCATAGGTGCTTACAAGAATTCAACGTCGTTGCTGGAAGTGTCACATTGGAAGACAACCGTTTGAAAATCATCGATCGTACCAAAACGCAGCTCCTGGAACGTCAACGCCGCGGGTCATAATGACTGTTGCGTCTTGACAACCCTAAATAGTGCCAGGACACCATTCCGGGGACTTCGGCACCGCGAATACAAGTTACCGCTGCGTCCTCACAATGCTACATCGTGCCAGGGCGCCGTTCCTGGAAATTCGACCGCGCTAGATGGATAACCACATTTTGAAGAGGGGGGGCCTCCATCTTTGAAGCTGTTGCAACTTTTAACAACAATGAGCGCGGCGCGAAGACGAACGCAACATTTTGAACGCCACTCGCTCTTCACCGGTGAAACGGCTGCAAAATCGAAGAACGAATGCGCGCGCCGCCTCGGCGAGAGCCGCATTGTGAAAACCATTGCGCGCGGCGAGAAGGTGATGGCCGTACGTTGCAAACCCACTCGCTCTCCATCCGTACGACTGTCGCAATCTTTCATACGAATGTGCGCCGCGCTGCGGCGGGAGCCACATCTTGAAAACCTCCAGACCTCCACCCGTGCAGCGGATGCAAGCTCGGGGAACGCATGTGAGCAGCGTCAAGGCGAGAGCCACATTCTGAAAACCAGCCGCCCTCCATTCGTGAAGCCGTAAAAAAAAACTCACAGTTGCATATCAGATATGGCGAAGAGTCTCAAACGAACCAAACCCGCCCTCCCGACGTGTCTGGGGGTGCGGCAGGGTTTTTTTGTTTTTGAAAACAAAAAATGAGAAGGAAAGGGAGCAGACGGATGGGGGGTCAGTCGAGGATCGAAGATCGAACGTGAGGGGAACGAGGAGGAGGAGGAAATGGATGATGATGATGACGAGTGGGACGAGAAAAAGGACGAAGAGGGATAAAACAGACGGGGTGAACAAGGGCTTCGGCGAGTTTCCGGCGTTTTGCGGAAGTTCGTGAACGTATTGGAAAGGACATATGACAATGAAATAACTAAGAACACGACTTTGATGATGGTAATGACGGTGGCGATGGTGAGGATGAGGGTGATAATGATGTGGATGGGGAAGGTGACGATGATGATTATGCTGGTGACGATTTATAAACTTTTAGCGCGCCGAAGCCTGGGATGACCTAGAAAACAGCGAAGAGAGAGAAAGAGAGAGAGAGAGAGAGAGGAAATACAGAGAAAGAGGGAAAGAGAGAGAGAGAGAGAGAGAGAAAAGAGAGAAAGAGAGAGAGAGAGAGAGAGAGAGAGAAAGAAATATATAATGAAGAAAAAGGAAAGGCCGGCGCCGCCGCGGCGCCGCTAGTAGCCGAGGGCGGCCACGTTCGCGTCCGCGCGCAAGACGCCGACGAGAGCGCAGACGCGCTCAGCGGGCGCCCGCGCTGTCGTGCCACGGCGTCGGCCCCGCTGCCGCTGGCCGTAGCGCTGCGACGCCGCAGCGAGGTCCGCGAATGCGTTCGCTGCGCCTGCGCTGGGCCGCCCGCCCGACTCCGCGCTGATGCTGTGCCCGTCGGTGCCGCGGCGGACTTTCTTGCGCCAGTCACGCGCTACAGTCGGGACGTTGACCTAAGGAACCGTAAATAAGGAACGAGGCCCCTTTTTCCCATCAGTTAATGTTCGATTTCCCATCGAAAACCTACGGAAACCCTAAGGCAAACTGTGAAACAATCAAGGAACACGGAGCCCCTCCCCAACGAAGAGGGTTCCTTCTTCAGCGCCCCGACTGTATCGCCGCTGGCCCAGGCGACCCTGTACCCGGCGGGCAGCTCGCCGCCCAAGGGCGACTGCACGCTGACGCCGAGCCACCACTCCTGCGCGGTCGCTCTAAAAGAATCCGACTGCGAGGCTCATGACGGGCTCCTGGATCGACCCTTCCGCGTGCGCGTCGTAAAGTTCCCGCACCCGGCGTTCGACGTCTTCGAAGGCGCCGGCAGCCCACAGCTCGTCCTCGAGGCCGCGCAACGCCTGTGTGCGTCCGCAAGCGGGTGGCGCTGCGCGAGCAAGCCAGAGCATGCGCGGCGCGCCTGCCGAACGGATCATCGCAGTCTGGCGTGGCCTGATGATGCTGATGATGCTGCTGATGATGGTGATGATTATGATTATGATGATTATGATGATGATGGATTCTGATGATGATGATGATGATGATGATGATGATGATGGTGATGACCATGACAATGATCATGATAATGATGATGGTGCTGATGATGATAATGATGATAATGGTGATGATGACGATGCTGCTGCTGATGATGGTGATGACGACGAGTATGAGGTTAATGATGGCGAGGGGATCTAGTTTTCATATACTTTTTGTGTCTACGAGTGTTGCAGGGAGCTGCTGGCCGACAGAAAGGACCTATGCTTTCCCGATGTTTCCCCCCAGTACTTGCGCTTAGGGGTCCTTGCTTTCGGGGGCGGCCAAGAGGGGGGCGTCCAAGAGGGGGGGGGCGCAAATCATGGCAGGCGGCATGTGCGCGGCCCCGCGGGGGGGCCAGAGACGTAGTGAAATAAGAAGAGGCGCCGTGAGATCTGGGGAAATATCATGGCCCCCGCCATGATATCCCCCCCCTTGTCATCCGCCCCCCTCTTTGCCGCCCCCGAGGATCGTTCCCTCCGAACACACGGATGTTGCCATGTCCGGGGCAGCATCCGTGATGGTCCGGGGAGGGCCCAGCGTGCTCCCAACAAGAACCCCCCCAGAAGAAGGAGGCGGAGGAGGAGGAGGAGGAGGACGAGAAGGGAGGAGGGGACCCTCCTCCTCCTCCTCCTCCTTCTCCTCCTCCTCCTCCTCCTCCTCCTCTTCCTCTCTTTGCCGCCTCCGATCACCTGGCGAGCCTGCGCACTGCTGGATGGGGCCTGCCGGGGTCTCGCCCGCTGCGGTGTGTGGTCGCCCGTGGGCCGCCCGTGGGCCGCCTCGTGGCCGTGGCTCCCTCTTTGGGGCGCCTCGTGGCCGCCCCGTGCGTGCAGGGCAGGGTGCGCGCGCCGCACGGCTCGCACCGCGCAGCTCACGCCACACAGCTCACACCACCACTCGGGTCGGGCGAAAGGGGGGGGATAACAAAGGGGGGTTTGAGAATCAGCTCACGTAGCTGATTTTCCCGGCGCCTCCCGGCGCCGGAGGCGACTATGTATCGAGGAATGGGCCCCTCGGTGGGGCCGAAACCAGCTGCATGCAGCAAATTTCGTACCCCCCCCTTTCCCAATCCCTCCCTTTCGTCCGGCCCGAACCTCGCCTGCACCTCATTGGTGGAACAAGAAGTGACATAGACAGAAAAGCTCGGAGGTCCGCGCGGACTTCTCGGATCGGCGCTGGGGCCCCGTCCCTGGCGCGCTCCGCGCGCCGGGGGCGGCGCCGGAGGCGCCGCCGGGGGGCCCCAGCGCCGATCCGAGAAATCCGCGCGGACCTCCGAGTTTTTATGTCTATGCCACTTTTTGTTCCCCTACTCATAGCGTGCACCACGTGGCGTGCACCTCACAGCTTGCACGACCCACCTTGCACCAACTAGTTTGCACCGCATCGTTGACATCGCATCGCTTGCACCACAAACAATGCACCACATGGTTAGCTCACACATGCAGAAAGAAATAAGTCGCTGTTTGGGATCCACGCTGGCAAACATCCGTTTTACGGATTCTATGTCTAGTTGGTGGGATGGAGGGGTGGGGAGGCGATGGTGGTGCGGGGAGGCGAGGGGTGCAGGGAGGGGAAGGAGGGAGAATAAAGAGGAGGACGGGATACGAACTGGCTGGGATGAGAAGGAGCGGTAATGCAAAGGGGATGCGAGAGACACGAAAGGCAAATCTTGCGCCGTCCCGGGTAGACGGCCCGTCCCTGCATACATCTGCAACAAACAACTGAAGCCGCCAACATCACGGATGACGAAGAAGAAGAAGAAGAAGAAGCGCTCCACATCAATGGTCTCGGGCGACCCCGTGCCATTCAGTAGGCTCGCAGTGCACGCTAGATGGCCTCGCCCGTCTCCGCTGGCCCAAAGCCCTTTCTTACTTGCCGTCTGCCCTCGAGCACCCACCTATGGAATCCCTCGACGACTACGTGCCACCAGCCCAGGCGCTGTCATCACATGACCCAGGGACGTGCAGTCATCGTGCTACCATCAGGGACGCCAAATAAGGAGCGCAACCCCGTCCTTTTTTGTCCCGAAGGCGCCAAGGTGCACGAGGAGCGCCAGATAAACAACCGCGGAAGGACGCAAGGCACCACGAGCCCCTCCCGAACCCGAACTGTTCCTCCCCTCGGCGGCTCGACTGCACGGAGGACGACGAGGACGACCCGCGAGGGCATATCGCCCCCTGGCTCTGCACGCCGCGGATGTAGCGCGGAGCCAGGCGCGCGCCCAAGTGGGGGTCCTCTTCGCCGGGCGCCGGCCCGCCGCTGTGCAGTGCGGCGGCGGCGGCGGCGGCGACGAGCGGCGGCGACGGCAACGAACGGTGGCGACGATAGGGGCGAATAGCCCAGGGGCGGCCATGACACGTATTCGCCCGGGAGCCTCACCAAAGGCATGGACCATCGGCGCCCCTGGATACATGCATTGTTGGGTCGGGCATGTCCTCCCAAAGGCACAATTTTGAGAGACAAATCGAACAGATAGCCAACCGATTTGGACGCCCGAGATGGGTACGGACAAAAATTGGTACAATGCCCAACAACAAATGTTGTCCCAAACCAACAGCGGCCGCTGTTGGGCAGGCGGCCTTCTGTCTCGAATGGACACAGGCCGCGGCGGCGTGGACAGCGAGCCCTGTTCACAATGAACAGGAACCGCTCTTGGGCATCGTACCCACCCTTTCCGCACCCATTTCGGGCGTCCAGAGGACCGAGAAGCAGACGTGGTCAAGAAAGGGCACGACCAGTCGTCCCCAGACTGTTGTCTTACGATCCTCGAGTCTATCCCTCCTGGAGAGGGACGTGCCCGACTGGAGTGTGCGGCTCTCCCCTGGATGCATGTATTGTTAGGTCGGGCATGTCCTCCTAAAGGCAAAGTGCTGGAAGAAAGATAGAACATATAGCCAACCGAGAAGCAGACATGGTCAAGAAAGACCACGACCCGTCGTCCCCCGACTGCTTGTCCTACGATCCTCGAGTCTGTTCCTCCTGGAGAGGGAGTGCTCTCCAAGAGGAGGAGGAGGAGGAGGAGGAGGAGGAGGAGGAGGAGGAGGAGGAGGAGGAGGAGGAGTGTTCCTTTTCTTACTGCCCGACTGGAGTGTGCGGCTCTCCCCTGGGCCGTTCGCCCCCGTCGTCGCCCCCCGAGGTGAGCGGCGGCGGCGGCGGCGGTGACCGGCGACCGGCGCCACACGGCGCGAGGCCCCGGGGTCACTCCAGGGGCCCAGGGACACACCAGTGAATGCACACAAATCCCAGGATCCCCCCATATCTTCCCACATCTTCTGGATTTTTGTCCCCCTCCCCCCCCTTCCCATCTGTTCCCATACTTTCCTGGGGATCGAGGATTCATGGTGTCTGTGTGTTTTTTTCCCCTCCTGGGGCACGCGAGCCCGGCGGGCGGGAGGGCAGGCGGGGAGGCGTGAGGATTGGGTCGGGCATGTCCTCCCGGGGGGAAAAAGAATCGGGGGCCCCCAAACGGTGTTGTGACCCCACCGTGTGGTGAGTCGGTGGGGATTCGGGGTCACCGCCCGGTTTTGGGACGCGAGCCCTTCTCCGAGGATGTCTCGGGCGGCAAGGGCCTCCAAGGTCCCACAACCGTGCGGGGATGGACAGTGCGGTGAGGTCTTGGGGGAAGGTCACCGCACGGTCAGTCACCGCACCGTTTCGGGACTCCCAAACGAAAGGGGGGTATAGCAAAAGGCAGGGTATAGAATCAGCTCGCGTAGCTGATTTTCCCAGCGCCTCCCGGCGCCGGGAGGCGCCCATGTATCGAGGAATGGGCCCGGCGGCGGGGCCGAAGCCAGGCCCGATCCTCCTACAAGCGGATCTTGGATGAAAAATTAGCCCTAATCAAAAGATGGTCAAACACAGGCAGAAGAGCACGAAAAAACGTCCCAAGACTATCTTCTCACGATTCTTGCATATTCCTTCTGTAGAGGGACACGCCCGACTTAGCGTGAGGGGGGGAAAGTAGAAAATGGTTGAGGAGCGAAGATAAGATGGCGAGGGTGACGACGTCGGCGACGGCGATGAGGACGATGACGGCGGCGATCAATATAACCCTGACGATGATGATCGGGTCGAGAACGACGATGCTGACGACGATGACGACGGCAATGAGGATGACGACGATCTTGACGACGACGATGATGACGACGATACCGATGATGACGATGCAGCAGACTAATGATGACGATGATTATGAAAATGATGACTGGGCAAATTCTTGTCAGCGGTGTCGAGGGTGGACCGCAGCGGACATCAACATACGGCTGATCACGGCAGTCTGCGCACGTCTCATACAGGGTGACCTGCGCCATGACGATGATGTTGATATTGATGATGGTGCTGGTGGTGGATGATGATGATGATGATGATGATGATGATGAGGATGAAGGCGAGGATGAACATGAGGATGATGATGACGATGCTGCGAATGATGGTGCTGCTGCTACTCATGAAGACGCCAACAGCGATGATGCTGCTGCTGATGGTGATGACGATGATGATGCTGACGACGACGATGACGATGACGCTGACGCTGACGATGATGATGATGATGCTGATGATGAGTATGATGATGCTGCTGATGATGATGATGATGCTGATGATGATGCTGATGATGATGCTGATTATGATGATGATGATGATGATGATGATGACGACGATGACGATGACGACGACGACGACGACGTCGTTCACTCCGACCACGGAGAATGACGATGATCATGACCCCCTCGGATTCGAGGAAGCAGCGGCCCACACAACCTGGGCCGTGCGTCCACACCCTGGGGCCGAGCGGAACCCAACCCCGAGTCCTCGCGAAGGCCCAGCCCCCGGCGGAAGTAGCCCTACCCCCGAGGCACGGATGAAAATGGTAAAGGTGGAGGGTTTCTCCGAAGTGCTTAGGCGACCCCTCCTCCTCCTCTCCCCTCCTCCTTCTCCTCCTTCTCCTCCTTCTCCTCCTCTTCCTCCTCCTCCTCCTCTTCCTCCTCTTCCTCATCTTCCTCATCTTCCTCATCTTCCTCCTCCTCCTCCTCCTCCTCCTCCTCCTCCTCCTCCTCCTCCCCCTCCTCGCCCTCCCCTTCTCGGGTCGCCTACGGCCCCGGGGGGAACCGTCCAGGGCAAGGGGCCCGAACCACACCCGGGAGCGTCGGCCCTGCGGAAGATGCCCAATGTGACTCACCGCAGCCTCCTGGCGGACGGCCGCGGCAGCAGCAGGAATCCGCCCAGCCAGGCGAGAGAGGCCACGGCAATGGCCGCCGCCGACGGGCGCGTCCGGACGAAGTGGCGGGAACGAACGAGGTGGCCGCGAGGGCGCGCCCGGCCAGCGACGGCCCACTTTCAGGTCGGGCGTGTCCCCCTACAGGCGGATTTGGGACGAAAAATGCTGCAAAAATCGTCCCCAGATTATTTTGACTATTTTTGTTTTTTTGATTATTTTTGATTTTTGATTATTTTTTGATTATTTTTGATTGTTCTTCCTGTGGAGGGACGGGCCCGCCTTCAGCCCACGAGGGGGAGGCCGCCGCCACGCTGCATCGCCCCAGCGACGGGACACCTCTCGGGAGCCTCGCCCGAGGACGGCGGACGACGGCGCATCGCGCCCGCAGGCCGCCCCCGACACACACAGCGAACGGGGACCGGACGTCCGAGCGATGGCGAAGCAGGGCTCGAGGCGAACGGGGGGAGGAGGACTGGACTGGAACAGTCGCGAAGCGATGGGGAACGTCACCCTGCCGAACAAAACGAGACGACCTCGGCCTGGGCGGGGCTAACTCATGGGCCAAGTGCCCACGAGAAAACGAACCTCTTATCGGTGAGCACGCATGACACACAGGACGTAAACTCAGGGGCCACTTGCCCACGAGAAAACGAGCCTCTTATCAGCGAGTACGCATGACGCACAAGGCGCGAGAAGCAAAGCACAAGCGAATGAAATAGGAGGAGGAGGAGCAGGAGGAGGAGGAGGAGGAGGAGGAGGAGGAGGAGGCGCAGAACGAGGAGGCGCAGGACGAGGAGGCGCAGGAGGAGGAGGAGGAGGTAGATAGATAGAGCGGCCTTGGAGGCGGAGCAGTGCGTTCAGCCGCATGAATGTGCCCCCGCCGTCGCCGCTCAGAGCGGAACCTTCATTGTGATCGCGGCGCCACGCGCGTCGATCACTTGCCGAACGAGGCGTAGTCGAACGGCCATCCACTTTTTCTCATAGCCCAGCCTGCCACGCGGCCAGGTCGTCTTCGATGACTCCCGCTGGAGGCTTCCCCATCTTGACTGTGGCCCCCGCCTGGATCAGCGCCCTGTTGATGCTGTACTTGATGTGGGCCTGCTTCATCTGCTCCTCGCTGGCTTCCTCCTCCGCTTCGGGATCGGGCCACGGTTCTTGCTCGATGTAAGTAGTGAGCTTCGCCATGTAGTTGTCGTGGCGCGTGCTGAGCTTCAGGTAATGGACCTTGCTGAGCACGGTGGCTACGTTGACCTGGTCCTCGAACTTCCCGTGCTCGGCTGGAAGGGTCCTCATCTTGGCGCCCGCGTCCTCGGTGTGGAGGGTCGAGATAGGCGTGGGGCAGAGGTGGCCCTCTGCTGGGCCGTGCGCATGTCCCTTGCCCGCTTCCCTGCAATTCTCGGCGTAGATCTTCTTCAGTCTCATCGGGAAGGTCTCTGCGGGCGGCGGCCACTCTGGCACGGAGGCGCATATCTTGAAGTACATGAGCCGCTTGTCTACGCCGTAGAGGGTGCGCTTAATGTTGTCCCTGGCGTCCTCGTGCACCTGTCGGGTCTGCAGGTAGTGCTCGTTGGTGAAGGCGTATATGCTCTCCTTCAGGATGCGCTTCTCCTCGCTGAGGTTGATTGGCTGTACTTGAACTCCTTCAGGCTGTCCGTCTTGTGAAGTGTGGTCTGTCCGTTCTTGTAGCCTGGGTCGTGCTCTGGTGGCGCAGCTGTGGTTGCGGTTGCGCTTGCCGAAGTAGGTGCCTGCAGAAGGTCGTGACGGTCGATGCACTTCTGCGTGTTCGCGTCGTTGCCAAGCCTCGTAGGTGAGCTCTTCGACCGGGCGGCGCCTTTCGGCCTCGTGGCGTTTCTTCTGCTTCTGGAGGGCGCGCGAGAGGGCTTCGCTCTGGAACTCTTTGTCGAAGGCGGGGGCGGTGCCTATGATGTCCTCCCTGAACTGAGCGCGTTCTAGTAGGAGTCGTAGTTGTTCCTCCAGGAGCTCTTGATAGTTGTCGGGGTTACGCTGCTGGCCCTCGAGGGGGGGCTTGGCTGTCTCCTGCAATAGGCGGGTGATGAGCTCCCGATACTCGTCCGTGGTGTTGGCGCTGGCGAGGTCCTGCAGCTGCTCCTGGTACTGGCCGAAATTCGTCCCCCGCGCGGTGATGAAGTCCTTGCGGTACTTGCCCGTATGTAGTGCCTGCGCCATCTTGTCGTAGTCCCGAAATCTCCGCTGTGGCTCGGTGAACGCGTTAGGGGTGGTGATGTTGCCGGCTGCGATGAACGGGACGTGATAGCGCTTGAGGTAGTCGTTGATGGGCTAGAGTGCTTTGGCTGCGCGCCACCATACTCTGTAAGAGATAGGATGTACCCGTAGTCCTTGAGGTACTGCGATGTAGTCTGAGCGCGTGGCTTGTCCTTGTGCTCCGCCCGTGGGGCCTGCGTGCCAGGAAGTGTTCGGGATGTGCGTGCCGTGGACGTCGAGCATGTTGTGGAGTGATGCTGCAACTTCTCCTGTGATGCCCGTGGGGCCCGCGTCGCCGTGCACGTTGCGCGCGGTGGGGAGCCATCCGTCCTGGCCGTGATGGTCGTTCGGGTCGAGGCCGATGATGGGCATGCTGCTCGTGGGCGTAGCGTAGAGCTCCTTGCTGATCCACTTGAGCGTCTCGTAGATTGTCTTGGCCCACTCGTTATGCTGCCTGGCGGGGCCCGACCGCGGTGGCTGGTACGCGACGATGTAAGTCGAGTCGAGTGCTCCTCTTCGACTGTGTACTGCTCCTGCGCGGCCTTGTATGTTCGCTGGTGGGCTGGGCAGCTCTGTGATGCACTTGAGTCGCAACCAGTTGCTGACCGTAGTGGCGACCCCTGCGTGGCTGTAGGTGAGCCCCCCAGGAGAAGGTGCGGTGTGTGTACGTCTGCAGCTGGTCGACGGCGCTGGCGGTGTCGTTCTGCCTCCATCTCGTCGCTGGCCCTGTGACGCCGTCCACAGCGCTGAACTGGCGCGATATCTCCATGCTGAATGGCGCCACCGTGGTGAGTGGGTACACGGCCCATCGCATGAATGTCGTCCAGAAGATCACGAGGGAAGAAATATGGATGGCCAGCCGCGCTGGCATGACATGAAGGTGCCCTGAGGGCGGAAACTGCTCTGCGTGGGGTGCCTGCTGGGCCGCGAAGGATGTGGCTAGAGCAGGAAACGGCGGCTGAGGAGGAGGAGGAGGAGGAGGAGGAGGAGGAGGAGGAGGAGGAGGAGGAGGGGGAGGAGGACCTGCCCGTCTGGCAGCGCCCACTGGGTGTGTAGAAGGCTGGGCCAGCTCCCGAGGTGACCTCGCCCAGCGCCGCCGCCGCGGCGGCCGTGGCTCGGAGCTCCGCCGCGCCACGAGCTCTGGCTTTGTCGGCCAGCGAGGCGCTGCCAGAGGCTGTCTCGGAGCAGAGCAAGGTGATAGTATGATCATGCTGATGATGCAGGGGGGGAGGAAGAGGAGGATGAGGATTAGGAGGAGGCGGAGGAGGAGAGTTGGGAGGAGGCGGAGTAGGGGGAGAACGAGGAAGAGGCAGAGGAGGAGGAGGAGGGAGGGGAGGAGGCAGAGGAGGAGACTGAGGAAGGAGGGGAAGCAGGGGAGAAAGAGGAGGATGAGGAGGGAAGGGGGAGCAATTCCCAAACGCCCCCCTGCGACTGCACTGGAGTCTGCACTGGGACCTTTCCTTGCCGGACAGGAAGCCGAAATCGAACCGGATCTGCTGCGCCAACACGCACAACAGAGCTCATGCAGGCATCGGGCCGCATCGCATCGTCGGAGCAGCTGGAAGTCGAACGGACCCAGCCAGCCAGAGTCGTTACCGAATCGGATCGAGATCTCGATCCTGTCTGGCCCCGAGGTCCGACGTTGCGAGAAAATGTCCACATCGCGAACAATCGCGACGGGAGCCCTGGACTCCATCTTTTATGCAGCACTTTTCGAGCCAGATCGACCTGTGATGGTCCTTTTCGGGCCCGAAGCTGGGCGAAAAAAAAACCCGGCTCGACCAAAAACGAGACGCCAGGATCTCAGGCAGAGGCCTCCCAAATGGGGTCCGAGTAGATGGGATCGGAGGATCGCGCCGCATCACCAATGCATCGCCGACGCATCCCCGATGCATCGCCGATCCATCGGCGACGTCGGCGATGCACTGGCGCGACGCTGGCGTGGAGAAAATCGGGCTCCGCATCGGGTTGCATCCCCGATGCATCGGCGATGCGGCGCGATCTGCCGACCCCATCTACAGTCAAAACGTATATTACGGACGCGTGGTAAGGACGCAAGACCCTTGGAGGCTGAAGTTGGGATTTTTTTGGGCGGCGGCGACCAGTGAAAACGGCAAAGGACGGGCCACAGAGACAAGGACGCAAGGGTATCCTAGATGAAGGCGCGCGTCCTTACTAGGCGCGTTGACTCTACTCGGAGCCCATGGGGGGGTGTGGTTTGCAGAGGGCGGGGCTTGCAGCCCGCGCCTGGGGGGGGGGCGTGCGAGGACCTACCTCCTCCTCCTCCTCCTCCTCCTCCTCCTCCTCGCACCCCGAGGAGGCACCACGAGGGCGACGTGGTGCCCCCCAAGCTCGGGGTCACGATGGGGGCGGATAGCCCAAATCCAGGGGCGCCGATGGTCCATGCCTTCGGCGAGGCTCCCGGGCGCATGCGTGTGATCTCCGCCCCCGGGCCACTCGCCCCTGCCGTCGCCTCCGACACGCCCAAACGGCGTCGATCGCAGACCACACCCCGGTGCAACCACAGCCTCTGCAATCGCCGACCATAGATCAGCGGTCAGGGCCCCGTAGACCCGGACACGCTGGACCCGGACACCCAACATCCCTCGAAACCAATTTTCCCAAACGGCGGCACGAACAAAAAAACTGCACTGCAGCATTCCCATAATAAGCCTGGACACAGGTCCTAGAAGCCTGCAAGACCCCCCTAAATCAAGGCACAAACCCGAATCCCGCGATGCAACAAACAAAAAATGCACGGGTGATGGAATACGTGACTTTGCAGGAGAGGGTCTCCTTTCTGTGGTCTTCCGTGTCCTGGTTTATCTGTGCCCTGGTCACAGGCCGGAAGGAAGAGGAGGCGGAGGAGGCGGAGGAGGACGACGGAGGCGTGCTCGCATCCTTCGGCGCGAGCGTAAGTAAGGAGGAGGAGGAGGAGGAGGAGGAGGAGGAGGAGGAGGAGGAGGAGGATGGATGGGATGGAGGGAGGGAGGGATGGAGGGAGGGAGGAGGAGGGAGGGAGGGGAGGGAGGGAGGGAGGGAGGGAGGGAGGGTGGGAGGAGGGAGGAGGAGGGAGGGAGGGAGGGAGGGAGGAGGAGGAGGAGGAGGAGGAGGAGGAGGAGGAGGAGGAGGTGGAGGGGGAGGGAGGGAGGGGAGGGAGGGAGGGAGGAGGAGGGAGGGAGGGAGGAGGGAGGGAGGGAGGGGTGGAGCTCTCCTCGCCGGGCAGGAAGTCGAAATTCCGGCCCCCCCGCGGGCTGCGCACCACCTCGGCAGCGCCGCGCGCCACCCGGGCCGTCGGGGGGGGGCCCACGGCGCCGCGTACCCTTCGGTCGGGCCTGTCCCCCTCCTCCTCTTCCTTCTCCTCCTTCTCCTCCTCCTCCTCCTCCTCTTCCTCCTCCTCCTCCTCCTCCTCCGTCATCCTCTCCTCCTCAGAAGAAGGGGGACCCTGGACGAAAAATGAAAAACAGTTCAAAAATGTCAAAGATAGTCAAGCAATCGTCCCGGACTATTCTCTGGACCCTTGCTGAAGATTCCCCCTGTAGAGGGACAGGCCCGATCTTAAGCGTACCCCGGGGCCGCCTCGGGCGCCCAGTCGGGGGGGCGCCGCACGAGGAGGCGCGCAATCGCGCGAGCGGCAGCGCCCTGCGCAGACCGCCTGCGCATTGGTGAGCGTTTTTTTCTTCGGCGTTTCGACATGGAGCGAGGAGGAGGAGGAGGAGGAGGAGGAGGAGGAGGAGGAGGAGGAGGAGGAAGAGGAAGAGGAAGAGGAAGAGGAGGAGGAGGGGGAGGAGGAGGAGGAGGAGGAGGAGGAGGAGGAGGAGGAGGAGGAGGAGAAGGAGGGTGTGTGCGTCTGGCTCTGGACCTCTGCTCAGTGCGGCTGTTTGCAACAACAGCGCGTCCCGTGGGGGAGGGACTCCACCTGCTCGAAACAGGCACCAAAAAACAGCCAAGATCTACTCCGTGGGAGGGGAAGGGAGGGGGGGTTTGGGGGCCCGCGCCGATCGGCAACATAAATAATTATCCCAGTGCGACCCTACCTAGGAGTTGGAGCCCCTAGGAAAGCCGCATTAGTAGTAACAGTAAAGCTAAGCTAAAGCTAAGCTGAAGCTAAGCTAAAGCTAAGCTAAAGCTAAGCTAAAGCTAAGCTAAAGCTAAGCTGAAGCTAAGCTAAAGCTAAGCTAAAGCTAAAGCTAAGCTAATGCTAAGCTAACACTAAGCTAAAACTGAGCTAACGCTACGCTGAAGCTAAGCTAAAGCTAAGCCAAAGCTAAGCTAAAGCTAAGCTCAAGCTAAAGCTAAAGCTAAGCTAAAGCTAAGCTAGATCTAAAGCTAAGCTAAAGCTAAGCTCAAGCTAAACGAAAGCTAAGCTAACGCTAAGCTAAGGCTAAGCTAAAGCTAAGCTGAAGCTAAGCTAAAGCTAAGCTGATGCTAAGATAAAGCTAAGATAAAGCTAATATAAATCTAATATAAAGCTAAGCTAAAGCTAATATAAAGCTAAGCTAAAGCTAAGCTAAAGCTAAGCTAAAGCTAAGCTAAAGCTAAGCTAACGCTAAGCTAACGCTAAGCTAAAACTAAGCTAACACTAAGCTAACGCTAAGCCAACACTAAGCTAAATCTAAGCTAACGCTAGGCTAAATCTAAGCTAAAGCTAAGCTAAAGCTAATCTGAAGCTAAGCTAAAGCTAAGCTAAAGCTAAGCTAAAGCTAAGCTAAAGCTAAGCTAAAGCTAAATCTAAGATACAGCTAAGCTAAAGCTAAAGCTAAGCTAAAACTAAGCTACAGCTAAGCTCAAGCTAAGCTAAAGCTAAGCTAAAGCTAAGCTGAAGCTAAGCTGAAACTAAGCTAAAGCTAAGCTAAAGCTAGGCTAAGGCTAAGCTAAAGCTAAGCTGAAGCTAAACTACAGCTAAGCTGAAGCTAAACTAAAGCTAAGCTAAAGCTAAGTTCAAGCTAAGCTAAAGCTAAGCTAAAGCTAAGCTAAAACTAAGCTAAAGCTAAGCTAAAGCTAATTTGAAGCTAAGCTAAAGCTAAGCTAAAGCTAAGCTAAAGCTAAGCTAACACTAAGCTAAATCTAAGCTAACACTAAGCTGAAACTAAGCTAAAGCTAAGCTAAAGCTAAGCTAAAGCTAAGCTAACACTAAGCTGAAGCTAAGCTAAAGCTAAGCTAAAGCTAAGCCAAAGCTAAAGCTAAAGCTAAAGCTAAGCTAAAGCTAAAGCTAAGGCTAAAGCTCCCAGGGGACTGGGGGAACCGCGGGGCGGGGACTGGGGGAACCGCCCGGGGCGTATAGCACTGCCCGGCCCCTTTGGACAAAGAAAGTAAGAACCCTTCTAGGCAGAGCCTAGGTAGGGAATAAAAACGGCCACCTGTCAGAAGCAACCAAAACGTTACTCTTTTTGTGGCTGCTCGTGGTTTTCGGGCTCCGAGAAGCCCTCGTGTTCAGTCCCGGGGGCCGGCAGCAGACGGCTCAGGATGAGAAACTGGCCCCCGGGGAGAGGGTCGGGACTTCTGGGGACCCAGTAATGAACCAAAGTCAAGAGGTCGGGTCTCTGGGCCTTTCTCTCCCGGCCGAGGCTGCGAGGACAGAGGCTCTGCTGGACGACCGTGGCCTTTTTGAACCTCCTGGGAGCATCGCCACGGCTGGGTTCCCCCCCCGAAGTTCTGGTCGGAATGCACCGGAAGCAGATCCAGGGGACGATCTTTCAGGGAAGACCATCCGATCTGGGCGTGTCGCAACAACAACGAGCCACGACGGCTGGCTTGTCTCCGTGTTTTTCGGCTTCTGTGGAAACCGTTTCCTGGGCCCTGGGGCCGTCAACAAAAAGGCTCTGAGCGGGAGCCATAGACATCCGAAGCCATTGCTCAAAAAAGTGTCTCTGGAGATCCTTTTCCTCTCCCCGAGGCCAGGTTCTTCTCCAAATAGGCTTTCCTACAAGAGTCCTGTCCTACTGCCTAGAAAACTGGCCCCCTTGTACCTCCCTCCTTATTTTGCCCCTGCACGCGTCCTTTGCTGCGCATGGCTTCCTGTGTTGTGCATGGCTTCCTCTGCTAACGTCCTCTGTTGCGCATGGCCTCCTCTGCTATCCCCATAGCTTCCCCTGTTTCCGCAGAACAAAATGGAGTATAGTAGAGTAGAGCAGAGGAGAGGTAAAGCAGGAGTCGAATATATTATGATATAGTCGTTAGGGTAGGGTCGAGTAGGGTAAATGGTATACTGTATTCGGATATAACATAGTAGAACATAACATACCATACAAAAACACACCATCGTATTTGAGTCGATTATCGAGTAGGAGTAGAGTAGAGTAGAACACATTGGGATATCATATAGGACAGAAGAGTCTAGTAGAGTATATTCAACTAGGATCGAATATGCTAGGGTAGATCTGACCATGTTATACCAGGAGAGATGGTAGAGAAGAGTCGGGTATCATAGAGTAGGCTCGAGCAGAGGAGAGTAGAGGTGAGCACATTCGAATCGAGTAGACTACGAGTAGAGTAGGAGTATGAATAATCGAGTCAGCCAGGTCGAGCGAGTCAGAGGGCCCCGCCTATTCCCACACTCCCTCCCACAACACATGAATCACGTGTGGCCCAACTTGACATTGGAGCTGGAACGCGTCCCCACCTCGCAGACAGAAGGCGCTCGCGCACGGCCCCGGCTCCGACGATCAGAAAGGGAAAGCTACGCGTAGGGGCGGGGCAGGCAGAGCTTCCCCTAGTCGCGGCGACATCGAGGCCTGCGCCGCCCTGGCACAACGCCGCCACTTTCGCTCACAAATTGCGCGGCGCCTGGGCGAGGACGGCACTTCGTCCGCTCTCGCGCGGCCGCGCCGCCGCCGCCGCTCGCACGCGACTCGGCGCACGAGAGCCGTGCGCCGCGCCCGCGCGGGACACCACTTCCGAGCGGAGTGCGCAGGGAACCCGGGCGAGGGCGGCAAGCCGAGGGAGGAGGGAGGAGGGAGGGGAGGGAGGAGGGAGGAGGGAGGGAGGGAGGAGGGAGGGAGGAGGGAGGAGGGAGGAGGGAGGAGGGAGGGGAGGAGGGCCCATCCGCGCGGGTCCTCCCAAACTGGCGAGCGACAGATGTGCGCCGCGTCGAGAGGCAAACTCTGGCCCGCTCGCGCGTCGACGCGGTGGCGTGCGGAACGGGTGCGCCGCGCCCCAGCGGGAGCTCCATCCTCTGGGGATAGGAGCGCGGCGCCGAGACGAGAGCGGCATTCTGGCCTTTCGCGCGGGAGGCGCGCCCCGTCCCATTACCGCCACGCATTGTGCAACATGAGCGGCGTGGCGTCCATGCTGGGATGCACACCGCCGGCGTTGTATGGTTTTCCCCAGCCCTCCCGTGCTGGGTTCTGGTTTTGAAAAAAAGCACTGTGGTATCCTCTCCTCTCTTGCTACTCCTGCGCTGCTCCCTGTGTGGCTGCGAACTGCGCAACTGTCGCTACCGTTGTGGGCTCGGGCTCCTGGGAAGCACGGCTGAATGGCGGAGTACGCAGGTCCAGCCGCGACCTCGCTGCTCCCTGTGCGGCTGCGAGCTGCGCAACTCTCGCAGCTCCATGAACTGGATTCCCGGGTTCCCAAGTCAGGGTTCCCAAATTCCTGGGTTCCCGGTTCGGGGCCGATTTCGGTGGGCGGCGGGGTTCCCGGGCTCCCGGGTTCTTGGTCGATCTTCTTATCGATCGGTCTCACCATCGATCTCTCACTATCGATCTCACAATCGATCTCACTATCGATCTTACTATAGACCGCACGAGTGATCTCACGATGGATCTCACTATCGATCTCTACTGAATTGACTTCACTATCGGTCTCACGATCGACCTTACC
Source organism: Prorocentrum cordatum (assembly GCA_963575745.1). Lineage (NCBI taxonomy): Eukaryota > Dinophyceae > Prorocentrales > Prorocentraceae > Prorocentrum > Prorocentrum cordatum. The sequence continues at coordinate 257,465 of CAUYUJ010019381.1, read as the reverse complement.
ATCGTCCTCACTATCGACTCCACGATCGATCTCACAATCGACCTCGATACCCATACCACCAATTGTCAGACCATCCACTGATTGGGGCTTTTCTCTGGTGCAAGACATCCCCTGTGGCCCAGATGGTCAAAGTCACAGATCCACCATCAGAGGAGGAGGAGGAGAGGAGGACAGACGAGGAGGAGAGGAGGAGAGACTGACAACGGAGGAGGAGGAGAGGAGGAGAGGAGGAGGAGGAGGAGGAGAGGAGGACAGACGAGGAGGAGAGGAGGAGAGGAGGACAGACGAGGAGGAGAGGGGACACGGGAGGGGGGGACGGCGAGGCAGACGAGGAGGAGAGGAGGACAGACGGACGACACGCGAGCTCACAGGTCCGGCGCGGAGACCACGAGGCGGCAGCCGCCGCCAAGCCGGTGTTCGGTCAGCGCGGCAGCATCCGAACTGACAACTTCTTTGATCCACGGGTCGAGAGCGCACCTCTTCCGGTCGAAGCTAAGCGGGCCGCGCACAGCTCTAACTAACAGGGGGGGAAGGCAGAAGGAGGGTCCTCACGTCAAGGCCAAGAGGGGGCAAAGCCCCGGAATCAGGCGGTGCCGAAGACGATCCGAACTGAAAACGAGTACAAAAAGGATTCTGCGCTGGGCATCCTCGCGGCGCAGATGGGAGACTGACCACGACGGGCGTCGATGTCAGTGCTTTCATCCGTACATTGGAACTGACGCCTGCCCAGCACGAGAATCATGCCATGATGCGCTTGGGTCAAGATGCATGCTGGGAGCTCTGGACTCTCCAGAAGCTCTCGGGTGTTCGCACTGGGCCGTGCGAGACAACAGGGACTACTGGAAATGTTCGATCGTATCATTAACATGACTTCCAGCTCCTCTGACAAAACACGTTGCCGTGTCCTGGTTCCAACTTGTCGTTCCATCTTAAGATCGGGCCGTACTTCTCAGTTTCACGCCGTCGCGTCAGCAACAGAACCACAACGGGCTGCTCACTGAATAGCTGCAGCATAACAGCGCCACGCTACATTTCAACGGCGATACTTGGCAACGGCATGGGCCTGTAGCCTCTCAACCAAAGCGCGCAATCTCCGTCGGTGGGGTGTGTGTGGGGTGGACATTCGCTAAACCGTCCTCAACAACAAAAAAACACCAAAAACATGGCGACAAATATTCGCTGGCGATAATTCCGTCAACCTGAATAAGAGAAACGAGAATTCTATCCGGATTCGATGAAGCAAACGAAAAAGAATGTACGAACCATAATGTGAACTTGGGCTGTTCAATGCCGTGTGGAAGCCGGGTTCCAAGATATTTCAAGATCCGCCAAAGGTTGAACCAACATACGCAATGTAACGCACTAGACTCATAAACCGTTGGGACCTCGTGTTACGGTGCTGCGGGTTTGCGTGTGGCGACCCAGTGCCTGAATAACAAGGAACAAGTTCAGCTGCATTCAGCCGTGCATGGGCCTGTGAGCTGCCGCTCGATTGTCTGTGACCCAAGCGCTGTAACAGAAGCATTATTCATTGTCCTACCTGCGGTTGGTCTACGAGATCAGCGGCCACGTAGAGCCACCGGGGTAAGTGGGGGAGATCACTGCAGCGTGGTGCACCCAGCACTTGGCAACTTCGGCAGCCCCCTGGAGGAGAGGGCGGAGGAATACCTTTTCCCACTCGGAAGAGGCCCCTCTGCCAAACCGCCAGCCTTCTGGCTGCCTCGACCTGCAAGCACAGGATAAGTTGGTAATCCCCAAACGTGGTGGTGACAATACCTGGCGGTGACTCTCGGGCGATTTGGTGTCACCACCCGGTTTGGGGACTCATGCGCTTGTTCGAGGATGTCCCGAACGCTGGTGGGTCCAGGAGTCACAAAGACCTGGCGGTGAGCCGCCCGTGTCCCCCAAACCCGAGGGTGACCTTTTGGGGATTCCAGGTCGCCACCTCTGCTATCTCACCACCTGGTCTGGGGGCTCCCAGAGATCACTCTGAACTTACGGAGCTCCGCGCGGCTTTCCTCGCATCGGCGCGCTGGGCCCCGCTCCCCCTCGGCGCGCCCCTCGCGGCGGGGGCGGCGCCAGCCGCAAGCCGCCGTGGGGGGCCCAGCGCCGGTCCAAGGGCTCGCCATCGCTCAGACGTCCATTTCCTGTGTGTTTTTCGTGTGTTTTTCTCGGGTCGGGCGAAAGGGGGGGATAACAAAGGGGGGGGTTGGGAATCAGCTCACGTCGCTGATTTTCCCGGCGCTTCCCAGCGCCGGAGGCGGCTATGTATCGAGGAATGGGCCCCTCGGAGAGGCCGAAACCAGCTGCATGCAGCCAATTTCGTAACCCCCCCTTTCCCAATCCCCCCCTTTTCGCCCGGCCCGATTTTCGAAAGCGAGCCAGGATGCTCCACAGGGATCCTCGCAGAGGACATCAATGCGCACGCCCGCGCGATGCCAAGAGGAATCCCGCGCGGCGCTCCGAACATTCATGCGCATGCCCCTCGTTTTCTTCTTCGGCCGTGGCCGCCGCCGCCGCCGCCGCCGTCGTCGTCGTCGGGCCGGGCGCGCGGCGTTCAGGTCGGGCCCCAGGAGCGCGTTGGCGCCCTTGCCGCGGAACTCGCGCCCGACCGCCTGGCCTATCCGGGGCAGGGGAGCCCAGAATCGAATCGCTAAGTCGGATCGGCGATCGAAATGAATCGCATCGGCGGAAATCGGCAGCCGAGCCGGGAGAAGTCGAATCGGTAGACATCGGCAGGCTAGTAGGCCTCCAGCGGGAAAAATCGGATCCCAGCTCGGAACCCGAAGTCGTAAATCGAATCGGACTAATCGGAATCCATCGAAATCGAAGATCGAATCGAATCGGAGGAATCGAAACGAGCCCTGCTGGGGGGCCGAGTTGGGGGTGCCGTCGGCCGTCCACGAAGGGCGACAGCGGGGCCACAAGTGGCAAAGCATGGGGCCACGAAGGGCGCGAACGAGCGGGGGCCACGAAGGGCAGATCATGCGGGGCCACAGAGGGCAGCGACGGGGCCACTGTGGGCAGCAACGGAGCCACGCAGGACAACGAGGTCGCCACAAAGGACGACAGCAGGGCCACGAAGGGCAAGAAACAACACACATGTGGGGAACAAAAACACAGTGGGGGAAAACACACAGTGGGGAAACAACACACACAGTGTGTGTGTGTGTTGTGTTTTTTCCCCACAGTGTGTGTGTGTGTGTGTGTGTGTGTGTGTTGTGTGTTTTTTCCCCACTGTGTGTTTTTTTTGTGTGTGTGTGTGTGTGTGTGTGTGTGTTTTTTCGCCGCCGTCGCCGCCGCGCCGCCGTGCAGAGTCGCCGCGCTGCCGTGCGGGAAAGAGGCGGGGGAGCTCCTGCTGGCCACGGCGAGCGCCGGGGCCGCGAACGGGGTCCCCTTACCCAGGCTTCTTCAGGTCGGGCCTGCCCCCCCCAGTTTTTTTTGATTCGCGGGTCGAGAGCGCACCTCTTCTGGTCGAAGCTAAGCGGGCCGCGCGAAGCTTGAATTAACAAAGAGGGGGGGAGAGAAGTTGCCCCCCCCCCCACAGGCGGGGGTCGAAAATTTTACAAGCAGTCAAAACAAATGCCCCCAGCACTGGCAGACAAAAGCTCACAAGACATCGTCCCCAGGCTATTTTTTTGTGCTTGACTATTCTTGAGCATGCCCCCATGTAGAGGGACAGGCCCGACCTAAACCCGGACCTGAAGGGACGGCCCGAAGACCAGAGCCCCATCCTGAGCCCGAAAGCCAGGGCCCCATCCCGAGCCCAGAGTGGTCCTTGCCTTAGCGTCTTGGCCGCAGTTGCTGCCGTCGCCGTCGCCGTAGTCGAGTGGTCGTCTTTCTGTATCGTCGTCGTGGCGGTGGTGGTTGCCGTCGTGGTGGTCGTTGGCGCCATCGTCGTGGTGGTGGTGGTTGTCGTGCTCGTCGTGATCTGTGGTGGTCGCCGTGGTCATGAGGAGGATCGAGGACCGAGGCTCGAGGATGATCCAGGATCGAGTCGAAACGCGACCACACGAACGCGAGTCAAGAACACGAGCCCCCTGGCCGAATGCCCAGCACTCCATGGAGGTACCCCAGGCGAAGAGCATTCCGAGGTGGAGAGCCCAAGCACGAAAAGCAGGGGCTATTCTGAATCCTTGTGCCAGTTGAATTCGAGGATGGGGAGCAGGGGGGATGACCGAGGCAAAGGAGGGCGAGGTCCCGCGGCGGCGGGCCGACGCTCTCGACCAGCTCCTCGTCCCACGTGGCCGCCAGCGCGAGCATGCTGGGCCACTGGGTGGTGGTGCCCTCCTCGCCGGGGCCTCGCGGGCGGCGGCGACAGGCCGCGCCGCAGCGCTGGCGCGGAGGGAGAACGTTGGAGGAGGGAGGAGGGAGGGGGAGGAGGAGGAGGAGGAGGAGGAGGAGGAGGAGGAGGAGGATGAGAGGAGGGGGAGGAGGAGGAGGAGAGAGAGGGGGAGCCGGCTCAGGGGGGGAAGCATCGAGCTGGAACCGGCGACGCATCGCCGATGGATCGGCGACAGGCCCCCGATCGCACATCCGCGTAGTCATCGTCGTCGGGCGTCGTCGGCGCCCCGCAGCCGCGGCGGGGGCGCGCGCGGGGGACGCCGCCGACCTGTTAGAGAGTCGGCCCCCGGGGAGCCAGCCCGCGGGCCTCCCGGGGGGGGGGGGGGCGGAGTCCGGGAGAAAAAAAGAAACGCCCCGCTGGAAGCGCCGGATAGCTGGGGAGGAGTGGTACCCTCGTGGGCTTCGCTCCTCCTCCTCCTCCTCCTCCTCCTCCTGTTCCTCTTCCTCTTCCTCTTCCTCATCCTCCTCCTGTGCCTCTTCTTCTTCCTCCTCCTCCTCCTCCACAATTACTCAATATGAAAATACTCTCCCTCTTCCCCTGATGGCGTCCGGGTGATGGCCGCGCATTCTCCGCGTACTGTTTTTTTTGCACACAAGATGCCCGGGAAATCCCGGGCAACGACTCTCGCTGAGGCGCCGGCGTCATTTTCGGGCCGAACGCCCCCCGCGTATTGTCTTTTTGCACACAGGATTCCCGGGGAACGGGTTTTCGCCTGCGTTTTTTTTTTTTTTTTTTTTTTTTTTTTTTTTTTTTTTTTTTTTTTTTTTTTTTTTTTTTTTTTTTTTTTTTTTAAAAAAAAATGATGCTCTCGCTTAGGCGCCGGCCTCATTTCTGCTCCCGAATCGTTCCGAATCGTGCTCCCGCTGCAGCGTGGGCCTCATTTTCGGATCGGTGTTTAGCCTCCGTCGTTCAGGATGGCGTTCTCGCCCCAGCGCGGGCCTCTTTCTCGCGCGCCCATCCGCCCGCCACCACCGCGCCGCACCACCACCACCACCACCACCACCACCACCACCACCACCACCACCACCACCACCACCACCACCACCACACACCACCACCACCACCATCGCAACCACCACCAGCACCAGCACACCACCAGCACCACCACCAGCACGAGCACCAGCACCAACACCACCACCAGCACCACCACACCACCACACAACCACGCACACACGCACGCACGCACGCACGCGCACCACCACCCACTACGCACGCGCGCGCGGAGCCACAGGTCCGCTACGACACGCGTCCGCGGATAGAGAAAATCAGCGCCATGGTAAGGGATGGGAGGGAGGGGTAGGACGTCAGATATGACGCGAGCGCACCTAGCTTGTCCCCCTCCCCCTCCCCCTCCTCCTCCTCCTCGTCCTCCTCCTCCTCCTCCTCCTCCTCCTCCTCCCCATCCTCCTCCTCCTCCTTCTCCTCCTTCTCCTCCTCCTCTGCCTATGTGCGCCCAGGTCCCGAGCAGGCCGGGCCTCCCATCGGGCCCCCGTCGGCGACGAGCGGGCGCTTAGGGGCCGAGGCGCTCCCCCTTCACGGAGCCTATCCTTAGGCAAGGCGTGCCCCCCTACAGGCGGATGGTGGAAGAAAGCACTCAGCAGGTATCTAGAACGAGTCGAAAAAAAACAGCAAAATAGTCCCCAGACAGTTTTTTTGACTCTTTTCGAATAGCTCTCCTGCAAAGGGACATGTCCGACTTAATCCTATCCTTAGGTCGAGCGTCCCCCTGCAGGGGGAGCTTGGACGAACAAATCAAAATTTATTAAGAATCTGTAAAACATACACAAACAATCCAACAAATCCTCCCCATACTATTCTTTGCCTATTTCGGAATATCCCTCCTGTAGAGGGACATGCCCGACTTCACCCTATCCCCTGTGTCGGGGGCGGCCAAGAGGGGTGCGTCCAAGAGGGGGGGGGCGCAAATCATGGCCGGCGGCATGTGCGCGGCTCAGGGGGGGGGGGGCCGGGGACGCATTGCAATAAGAAGAGGCGCCATCAAAACTGAGGAAATATCATTGCCCACGCCATGATCCTACCCCCCCCACGACGGAATTTTTCGAGCTCATCGATGCCGAAGAGCTCTACGAGGTACTAGCTCCACCCCGCGCCGGAATTCCTCTAGCTCATCGATGCCGACGAGCTCTACGAGGTAAACCGACCCCAGGTCACCACATTGTCCGCCCGGGCCGGGTGGGCCAACTAGCTGTACCCCGCGCCGGAATTCCTCTAGCTCATCGATGCCGAAGAGCTCTACGAGGTAAACCGATGTCCGCCCGGGCCGGGTGGGCCAACTAGCTGCACCCCGCGCCGGAATTCCTCTAGCTCATCGATGCCGAAGAGCTCTACGAGGAAAAACCGATGTCCGCCCGGGCCTGGTGGGCCAACTAGCTGCACCCCGCGCCGGAATTCCTCTAGCTCATCGATGCCGAAGAGTTCTACGAGGAAAACCGATGTCCGCCCGGGCCGCGTGGGCCAACTAGCTCCACCCCGCGCCGGAATTCCTCTAGCTCATCGATGCCGAAGAGCTCTACGAGTCTACGAGGTATTTTTGTGCTCAGCGCTCCCAGTCATCACCTTTCTCTTTGCCGCCCCCGACGGTGCCCGCTGGTGCTCGGGCCATGGCTGGGCTCTCCGGCGGCCGCCCGCGACGCCTCTCCGGCGGGCCCCGGGGGGATGCGCTCCCCTCGGCGAGGCGCCGCCGCTGGAGAGCGCACCCCCCAGGCCGGAGCACCGCGCGGAGGGCCGGCGGCGCCTCCTGAACTTAGCTGCCCCGACGCGCAGCACGCAGCACGCAGCGTGCTGATATATTGGAGCTCGACGCGTAGACTGAAGACGTGGGTATGCGGCGATGCGTTCGCCCCCAAAAACGTGTGCCAAGACGCTCGGCCAACACGCAACGCATTGGCACGGACGTTTTAAGCACGGTACGTGTTGCGTTTCAAAACGGGCGTATCGAGGCAGCTGGGCTCCTGCAAACCGCGAACTTCGAATCTCGAAGTGTCGAACCTCGAACTTCGAATCTCGCAAAAACGTAGGACAACCGTGCACTTCGAAGCCCGTCCTCCCGACCGCCCCCCCACTGAGCTTAAGTCGGTCCTGTCGTCCTACAGGGGGATTTTGGACGAAGAATGAAAAATACCCCCCAAAAAACCCCAAATGGTCAAAAATACTGAAACAAAAACGTCCCCAGACTATTTTTGGACTATTTTTGAATATGCCTCCTGTAGAGGGACAGGCCCGACTTAACACTGAGCCTACACTGCCCCCCGTGACGCGGCCCCCGAGCGGCGCGCACGCCGAGTCCTCCCAAGCGCGCACGCCGGCCAGCGCACTGGTCACCGAGCCCAGCCGACCGCCACCGCATCTCCACGCCGGAGGTGGCTCTCGGGGCGGGCGCGGGCGGGCCCGTGTCGTGTCTGACACCGCGTGGATCGTTCCGCCTGGAGAGATCAGCGGCTTTTCGATCGCGCAGATCGTTCCGTTCCGCATGGGCCGATTCGGGGCCACCCGAATCGGCGTTCCACCCGGAACGCCCGCGGCAGGGCCGCCGCCGCGCGGACACGACACGGAGCTACTCGAGGCAGGGGAGGGGAGGGGGCGGGGTCCCAAATCCCCACCGGCTGGCACGATGGTTTCAATCCCAGCCGTTTTCCTCGATTTCGGCCTCTGGGGACCGCCTGTCGGGCCCCAAGGCTATCGAACACTGATTTGGGGCGAGGGGCTACTCCTGGGAAAAGCTGGGGCCCCGCATTGAAAACACCCCATCGCTCGAGTAGGAGGTCGACTACAGAGCTGATTTACCCCAGAATTCTTTCTTCGCAGAATCTAAGGAAGACGCGTATCGTTTTCGTAGATCCACGAAGATTCTACATATTTTGGTTGAGTCGACGGACGGTCGGACGTCTGGGGTTGAGGATGCAAGTGGTTTGGGGCAAGTCAGTGCTGCGGTCGCTCTCCTCTTCGAATCGTCGGACGTCGGGGGTTGATTGGATGGCGGGGAGCGGGATGGGGTGGTGGGGAGGAGGGAGAGGCCAGACGAGAGGGCGGGGAGGGAGAGGCCAGGGACGGCCGGGGACGGGAGGACGCATGGCGCGCGGAGGGGGGGAGAGGGGGCGGAGGAGGGAGCGCACAGGAGGGGAGAGGTCGGGAGGGGCACGCAGGGGGAGTGTCGAGAGGAGGCGAGCGGGGGGCGGATGGGGGGGGGGGGGGCACGGGAGGGCCCAGACCTCTGCGCTTATGTCGGGCGTGTCCCCCATACAGGGGGATTTTCGACGAAAAAATAAAAAAATACCCCCAAAATAGTCCCCAGACTATTTGTGGAATAGTTTCTGACTATGTTTCTTTTTGTTCGTCGAGAACCCCCCTGTAGGGGGACAAACCCGACCTAACTCTGCGCGCTGATATTCTCGCTCGGTGCGGGAGCGGTGGCCTCGTCTTCGTCCCGTGGGGCTCCCTGGGCCCTCCGCGGTGGGCCGTGCTCTTTAGTGGGGCCTGGGGCCCGAAGCGGGCCCGCAGACACCCATTTTTTTTTGTTGTTGTTGATGATGATGTTGTTGTTGTTGTTGTTGTTGTTGTTGTTGTTGTTGTTGATGCTGTTGTTGCTGCTGTTGTTGTTGTTGATGTTGTTGTTGCTGTTGAACTCTCACTACTGAAGAATAACTAATGTTGATCCCACCCCTCCGGTGCACATTGTATTTTTCAATTGAAATGCCCCCCCCAATTGAAATGCCCCTCCCGGCGCATGTTTTCAATCAGGGAAAATCTTCAGGCTCAAACTGTGCCCCTGGCTCCCGGTTTAAAACAACAGCGGCTCCCGCTCGATACTTCCTCGAAATTTACTCCGGTCCCCCGAGACGCTTGAGACTTCCTCGCAATTTACTCGAGAATCGCGCTCCCGCTTGAGACGTCCTCGCAATGTACTCAGGCGCCGCGTTCTCGTCATTCAGGAATCGCGCGTTCGCTGGGGACTTCCTCAAATTTACTTAGGAACCGCTCTTTCGCTGGAAACTTCCTGGCTAATCACGCAGAACTCACAATCGATCCGCCAGCTCGGCCCGCCCGTTAGGGTCATACCCTTCGTGCCCCATGCTCGCTCGCGCCCTTTTTGCCTCATTGTTGCCCTTCGTGGCCCCTCCCCTTGTGGCGCTGCCCTTCGTGGCCCCGATGCTGCCCTCAGTGGCCCCTCGCTGCCCTTTGTAGCTCATATATGTATGTATATATATATATATGTTTATACACGGTCTCCCCTCTTTCCCCGTTTTAGGGGCTGCGCCGCGCCAACTACACGTGCCAAATAATGAAAATGTGCCCGCACGCTCTCGCCTTAGACTTCCCCACAATTCATTCAGGACTCACGCTTCGATCCGCCAGCCGGACCCGCCCGTCAAGGCCGCCCGCCTGACTTGCCTCTGACGGCAGGCCCGGCGGCTCGCTTGGAAGCTCGCCGGGTGCTTTCACGCCGCACGCCCGACCCGCCCGCTAGGGTCCGCCCGCGGGTCTGCAAACCCCGCCCGCCCGACCCGCCCGTTGGGGACCATTGCCCGACCCAACCGTCCGGGTCTGCCGCTTGTTTTCCGGACCCTCTCTCTTAAGCACCCCACTTTCTAATCTATCTCGTCCGCAGTTCTGCTCCCTCCCTCTTGTCCCTTGCCTCCCTCCCTTCCCCCACTCCTTTCCTCCTCGTTTTTTTTGTTTTTTTTTTTTTTTTGTTTGTTTGTTGTTGTTGTTGTTGTTATTGTTGTTGTTGTTGTTGTTGTTGTTGTTGTTGTTGTTGTTGTTGTTGTTGTTGTTCCTCTCTCTCTCTCTCTCTTTCTCTCTCTCTCTCTGTTTCTCTCTCTCTCTCTCTCCCCCTCTCTCTTTCTGTCGCACTCTCTCTCTCTCTCTCACTCCACTTGCTCTTTTAGGGGCTGTGCCCATACACGTGGCAGGTCAGGAAGATGTACCCTGGGGTTTGGGATATACGTGGTGAGGTACGCGCGAGCAGATAAGAGCGTTTTTTTTTTTGTTTTTTTTTTTTTTCTTTTTTTTTTGTTTTTTTTTTTCTCTCTCTCTCTCTCTCTCTCTGGACACGAGAGGTCCAACTACGCCACGATCGCGCTGGGACGCCCTGGAAGCCTCGGCACAGACACCCCGACAGCCGTCGAGAGCCATCGGAGACCCCCTGCAGCCGATCATTTTTTGTTGGTTTCTCGAATCCGGGGTGAACAACAAACTGCACTCGGGGAAGTGGTCAGGACGTGAGAGGCAACCATCGGGGGAACTGACATCGGGGGAAAGCATCGACCTGGAATCGGCGCTACGACGCCGATAGATCGGCGATGGGCCCCCGATGGCAAATCCGCGCGTTCCTGGGCGGGGATGGGCTATCGGGCCTCTATGCGGCGATCAGTGGGCGATTGGCATCCTCCCCTTATGCCTATCCTTGCCGTCGCTCGGACGTCCATTTCCCGTGCATTTTTCGGTTTCGTGCGTGTGTTTTTCGCTGGACGATCCAGGATGTTCCTCAAGGGTCCTCGCCGAGCAAAAAAAATACACACGTCCGAGCGATGCCAGGTATCCGGACGTCTGGGGCCGCGGAGAAGGCAGATCGCAGCGTCGGGTGCCCGGGGCCCGTGTGACCTCGGGCCCTTTTTCGCGACGCTGGGCCCCCGAAGGCCTGGATCCCTTGCAGGGGGCCCGCTCCTCGTCCGGGGGCCGCTGCCTGACGGGCCAGGGGGCCCAGCGAGGGGCCTCCAGAGGCAGAAGCTGGTCGCAACCTTTTTGATCCGCGGGTCGAGAGCGCACCTCTTCCGGCCGAAGCTGAGCGGGCCGCGCACAGCTTTCATTGACAAAGGGAGGAAAACAGAAGGAGCGGCCTCACGTCAAGGCCAAGAGAGGGCAAAGCCCCAAGATGGCCACAGCACGTACCGTCGTGATCTCATGTTCGCGACGCGAGGAGGAGGTCTGGGACACTCGAGGGCGTCGGGAACCCGAGGCTCCCCAGAGCACGAGCTGCACGCCCGAACTGCCCGGAGAAGCTCTCGTAAAGCCAAGGCTGGCAGATGCTGCTGGGGCCCAGGGACACACAACGGAATAGACACAAATCCCAAGATCCCCCGTGTTGTCCATATTTTCCGGAGGTTCGTCCTCCCCTCCACGTCCCGTATTTTCCATATTTTTCGGGGAACCGACGATTATTTGTGTCTGTGTGTTCTTCCCTCCTGAGGAAGACATGGCACCTTCGAGTGCCTCCGCCCTCCTAGGGGGGTCACCACTCATCGGCGGCGAGCCTGGGGGAAGCGAGAATGGGCGGGCCTTCTCAGAAGGCTCGGACCCCCCCGGGCCGTCTGAGAAATTTCCTAAGCCTTCCCGAAGACACGGAACACCTCTCAGAAGGCGCGAGGGCTTCCGAGAAGTCCCGCCGCCTTCTGAGAAGGCTTCTCCTTCTCACTTCCCCTCCTGGCTCTCCGCCGAGTTCAGTTCGCTCGCTCGCTCAGCCATGCATCCAGAGGGACCGTCGGCCGACTCAAGGTTGCGTCGTTGGCAACCGAGTGAAAGAAATCAGATGCCGAGTTCAGTTATCGGGTCATAACTCAAGAGGCCCACGGACACACAAACAAATACACTCAAATCCCAGGATTCCCGATATTTGTCCATACTTTCTGGATTTTCGTCTTACCCCTCACTTCCCATATCTTCCCGTACTTTCCTGGGAGTCGACGATGAATTGTGTCTGCGTGTTTTTTCCCTCCTGAATAACTCGGGTGTCCGGCGGCTGTTCGGGACGATCCCCGCCCCCCCAGAACACACTCGGCGAGGCGCAGCTGCCGGCAAGCATCTCCCGAGGCCTGAAAACTGCCGAGAGCCGACGGTGCCTCCTGAAAATCTCGAACTTTTAGCCTCGAATCTCGAACCTCGAACCTCGAATCTCGCATTCGAACCTCGAACCTCAAAGTCTCCTGCAATTTCGAACCTCCTGAAATTTCGAATCTCCTGAAATCTCGCATTCGAACCTTCGAATCTCTTGAAATTTCGAACCTCGAACCTCGCTCGAGCTTTTGGAATCCAGTTCTCTCCCCCCCCCACGCGGTCAGGCACTCCTGCGCAGCGCGCCGCGACGGCGGCCCCGGCGACACGCTGCGCCCGCCCTGCACGCGGACATGCGTGCCGCTGCGCCTCGCGGGGCGCTTGAGCAGGCTCGGGACGCTGGTGCCTGGGAGACTGGGACGCGGGGAGCGACATCGGGTGAGGATAGATGGTAGGGGAACGAGGAATGACAACATAACAATTCGAGGTCCGCGCGGACTTCTCGGATCCGCGCTGGACCACCCTGGCGGCGCCTCCGGCGCCGCCCGTGGCGCGCTCCGCGCGCCAAGGAGGGGGGTCCAACGCCGATCCGAGAAATCCGCGCGGACCTCCGAGTTTTTATGTTATGGCATTCTTCGTTCCCCTATGGAATACGAAGCCAGGACGAAGATAACATCGGGTGAGGAGAAATCGGGAATCTCTGAGATGCGGCGGCTCTGGAGTCGTCGTCGTGTCGTCGTCGTCGTCGTCGTCGTCGTCGTCGTCGTCGTCATCGTCGTCGTCGTCGTCGTCGTTGTCGTCGTCGTCGTCGTCGTCGTCGTCGTCGACGTCGTCGTCGTCGTCGTCGTCATCGTCGTCGTCGGTCGTCGTTGTCATCATCGTCCGTCGTTGACCCGGTCGTCGGTCGTCGTCGTCGTCATCGTCCGTTCCCACACGCATCGGGAGCGCCCCGGATCGGCGGCACTGGCCGGAAGCCATTACAATGGGGAATCTCTGAGATGCGGCGGCTCTGGACGATGTCTCGGAACGCTCTGAGAGCGTTTCTGGAACGCTCTGGAACGGGTTTGCCCTCGTCCCAGCCCCGTTGGATGGGTGCTTGGGGACGGGGACGCGGGCCGCGCGTCGCGCCGAGACGTGGTGGGCCAGAGCCCGCGGCGCGACACGCGGCGCGAAGAGAGTCCCGACCGCAGGCGGTGATCTCCCCCCCACCCTCGGGGCGCTGCCCGAGGCCGAGGACCTCCCAGGAGGCCCCCTCTGGCCATCGCTCGGACGTCCATTCCCTGTGTTTTTTTGGGGGCTTCGTGCGTGGTCTTTTCGCCAAATGATCAGGGATGCTCCTCGCCGAAGGAAAAAATGCACACGTCCGAGCGATGCCAGGCCCTCCGCATCCCGACGGGGGACGGGGCTCCTGCGGGGGAACGTTGGGGCAGCCCAGCTCACGGGGGGAGGGAACATCGACCCGGAACCGGCGATGCATCGCCGATTGATCGGCGATAGGCCTCCGGATCTGGGCCACGAGGGGGCTTTGGGATGCCTGGTGGTGGCGGCGATTTTGAAGGGGTCCTCCTCCCCCTCTTACGTGCGGACCAGGATCAGGGTGGGAACGATGAGACCCAAGGTGCACTGCACTCCTCTGCGAAACTTCTGGCGCCGGGAGGGCCCGGCGAAGGTCCAGCGCCGTGCCAATTTGAGCTCATCTGAGGGCCGCGCTTGTAGGCCGGAAGCCGCTCGGACCATCCTGAGGCACATGGCATGCGCGCAACAGACGCAACCCATAGTCCTGCAAACGAGCGAATGATGCGCGCGGCTTCTCGAAAGTACTGCACATCGTGTGTATCGTTCTTTGAAATCAGGTCGCTGGCATGCCAACGCGACCCAAAACAGACCCGCCTGCAGCAATCCGACGCGAATCATGCAGTGGAGCTGCTGCAAGATCCTGGCCAACGTATTGGCATATGCCCGCTGCGGTTTAGGCGGCTCCAAACATATCCTCTGCTGACAAGGGATGAAAAAACGACCCTACCCTGGAATACAAGTGCGTGGTTTGTAAACCTCCTGGGAACCCCCAAAGCCTAGAGCCGCCAGGACGCGGCACATCACGCAGGGTTTACCCTGTCAGCCCACAGGAGTTTCAGAGCACAGCGCCTCGTAAACCAGGGTAGGGGCGTTTTTTTCTGCCCTTGATGACACTCTCCCATCATAACCTCGTTCCCGAACGCGCCTGCAGAGCAGCAAAACCTCGCGGGACTCCGTAACTCAACATTCAGAATCGGGCCAACGTCTGCGGACCTCCACGGGTCCTGGGACCCTCACACGACCACTCACGATGAAGAGCTGTTGCTTGGGAAAGTCCCCAGATCCAAGATCCGTTCTCCGCAGGGTCTCTCTCCTTCATGGCCAATGTACACCTCGACCAACTGGAATGAGCAGTAAACCTGGCGCGACCCCAATTAGCGGAAATCTTCCTCAGTGGCATTGCTTGGCCTTGCTTGGCGTTGCATTGCTTTGCGTTGCTAGGCAGAAAGACCAAGGAACCCGAAGACAACTTCTTCAAACACAACAAAAGAACAACACCCAGGAACCCGGGGGAATCTTAGGACGGCCCCTTCAATCACTTGAAGGAAGCAACGCCAAGGAACCCAGGGAACCCCAGGAAGGCCGTCTCGAATCAGTAAAGAAACACATTAGCCAACAGAGCCTGAGGACAACTTCTTCAAACACAATGGGGCAACATAACTAAGGAACCCGGAGACGGACTCTTCAACCAAAATACGAGAGCAAGGCCAGGGAACCGTGGAAACCCGAGGAAAACCTCTTCAAAGAACCCCGGGGAACTCCAGCGCGACCGCGTCCGGCTCCCACCTGTTTCTTGACGAAACATGCAAGCCCCGAAGGCAAAGCTCAAACGTGGAAAACCACTGCGTTAAGCACCAGGGAAGCTCCGCGCGCCAGGAGAGGCGTTCCACCGCCGATCCAAAAAGCCCACGCGGACTTCCGACACTCGATGTCTACGGCAGGCTCGCTTCGTGACGACCCTGGCGTTGGTCTCTGACACCACGGGGACCGTTCAACGCTGAACGGTCGGCGAGTTAAAAGATCGCCAGATCGATACACTTTGGCTTAGGTCGGGCATGTCCCCCTACCAGCGGATTTTGGGCGAAAAAATCAAAGATACTCAAAACATATCCAACAATAGTCAACAAAAATGCTAAAACATCGTCCCCACACAATTTTTTGACTATTTGGGAATATTCCTTCTGTCGAGGGACACTTTGGCCGCTTCTGGGCCTTCTCAGAAGGCTCGGAAATCCCGCCGCCTTCTGCGACATTTTCTGAGCCTTCCCCGATGATGCAGAAGACCTCCCAGAAGGCGGGAGCGCTTCCGAGGAGTCCCGCCGCCTTCTGAGAAGGCCTTCTCCTTCTCACTTCCCCCCCTCGCTCGTAGCCGAAAACTCCTGCCAGAATTAGACTTGATTCGATGCCACTTGCCCCGAGCTCTTTTGGCCGCGCGGATCTCTTGGGTCGGCGATGAAATCCGCGTGTGCCTACGAAGAAACATGTTTACCCTGAATCATGGAACGATCTGCAAATCAGAGAATTACCCCGGCCAACTCTCTGGGAAACGGCGACCACCCCTCCGGCCAAGCCTGGTCAACCTTGGTCAGGGTAATTTCCCAACTAGGCTTCGCCTTCACCGTTCTCACAAGCTTGTAAAGAAGCCTGGGGGCGTCGGACACGGTCGCGCCAAAGATACCTTGGTCTTGCTTCCTTACGAAGAGGGCTCCTCGAGGGTCCCGGTGGGGTCCTTGGTCGTGTTTCACTATGGATTTTGAAGAGACCTTCCTCGGGCTCCCAGAATTCCTTGGGCTCGTTTCCTCCCTGTTTCTGAAGGGGCCTTCCTCGGGACCCTTGGGTCCTTTGGTGTTGTTCCACTACTCTTAGGTCGGGCGTGTCCCCCTACAGGCGGATTTTGGACGAAAAATAAAGAAGACCCAAAGCATATTCAACAGATATTCAAAAATGATAGAACAATTCGCAAATTTTGAATTTTCCCCCTGTAGAGGGACAGGCCCGACTTAACCCCACTGCTTTTGAAGGTGCCTTCCTCGGGCTTCCCAGGTTCGCTGGTCTTGTATATGCCGAGCAACGCCAAACAATGCCATGCAACGCCAAGCAAGGGAAAACATTGCAATGCCAAGCAAGGCACCGCAATGCCAAGCAGCGCGCCTCGAGAGACGTTCGCCTAGTTGGGATCACGCCGGGTTCCTCTCGTTTCATAAGATAGGACCTGCCGCTTCTGTTCGGGGGCGGCAAAGAGGGGGGTGTCCAAGAAGGGGGGGGGTGCAAATCATGACCGGCGGCATGTGCGCGGCCCTGCGGGGGGGGGGGCCAGGGACGTAATGGAATAAGAAGAGGCGCCATGAAATCTGGGGAAACCTCATGGCCCCCGCCATGATATCCACCCCCTCCTAGTCATCACCCCCCTCCTCTCCGCCCCCGATCTGCTCATCGCCCACCACTCGTCCCAACATGCGCCGCCCAGCATCCTGCATGCGCAGCACCGGGATCCCGTGAGCAGCGATGCCCCCCGTCTCGCCCACATCCGCACTGCCCCTCTGGAGGTGCGGCCCGGGCTTCGTAATTATGCCCACGGGGCGCCGCCGCGCGGCTCCGGGCGCGCGCGGCGAGACCGCCGCGCCGCGGGCGCGCTCCGCTGGAAGGACACCGGGGGAGCCTGATCTGGGGCGAATCACAATGTGGGAACTTCGGGTCGGTTTTTCGAATGTTGTGAGAGATTTGAAAATGACTCGTAGAGCTTCCCTAAGAGCGTCAGCGGCGAAGCTGGAAGAGTAATTCCGGCGCGCTGGGGGGCTAGTTGGCAACAAAAATCTCGACGGACATTTTGTCTGAAACCGGATCGGGTCGGACCCGGACAGGAGCGCGCCTGCGTCGTCGCGGAGTCGGATCAAGATCGGCTCGTTCTGGATCGCCGATCGGGCTCGGCCCCTGCACGCCAGAGAGGGACTCGGCTCGGAAGCGAAGCTTGGGGATCGGATCGGAGCGTGAGCAACCCTGCAAGGGTCGGCACACGTGACCGCAGCACTCTCGGGCAGATCACACGCGCTCTCGGTCATCACAGGGACACACCATGGCAGAAGAACGTCGGAGGCCTTGGTTTTGGGCTCCGCCTGCAGCAAGTTCGTGTTGTGACGACCCAAACGTTGGTTTCTGACACCACGCGGACCATGCATCTTTCAATGACAGGCGACTGTTCGATCGCCAGATCGTTCCATATTCGCCGAGTCTGGACCACCGCCGCCGCGTCGACACGACACGAACCGACTGTAGGACCATCCGAAGACGCCCTCAGGAAGCAAAGAAAGAATACGTGGAAAAACGAAGTGATGACCATGTCGGGTCTGGGCAACAAGACATCGAAACACGCCCCCATCGCACGAGTGGGCGTTTACTTCGCAACACGTCACACTCCCTCCCAGCGCGGTCGTCCGCCAACTTCGAGATGCGGAGTGTGTGTGTGTGTGTGTGTGGGCACTTTCGGTGTTTGAACTGGTGGGAATGATTTTGCAAACGGCAATGCTAAAAGAGTGAGGCCGAAGTGCAACGGAATGCCCCCCCAAACCTGGCAGTCGATTTCGGCTTCGGTTCGTGTCCTAAGAGACTAAGCTTCCAGGGGGAGATCGCCCGCGCCCAAATAACATAAGGGTACCCCTCTCAAGCCGAGGTAGTTTCTAACCCTCGTGCCAGCTGGTACGTGCCTGGGAGGCGAAGCCGCGCGAGTGCAGGAGAGATCCTTCCCTGGCCAGGGGGCACATTGCCCCGCGGCTGCCCCTGGCCAGGCTGCCGCGAGGGGGTGGAGCGTCCAAGGTGGACCTGGGCCACTCCAGGATGGCCCCAAGAGGCTCCTCCTTCTCCTCCTCCTCCTCGACAACAACGAGGGGGAGAAGCTTACCAAACCAAGTGCGACCCAAAGCGGAAGAAGCTGCTCACCGTGCTGACCGAGCAAGTGCTGGCCCACACACAGCAGATCGAGTGGGTCGGTTCCGCGGTGTACAGCACGTACCTGATGCCCACGCAGACCAAGGTGATCAAAGCACCGTGAGACTGAAGAAAATCTACGCCGAGAAGTGCAGGGAAGCGGGCAAGGGGCATGCGCACGGCCCACCAGAGGGCCACATCTGCCCCACGCCTATCTCGACCCTCCACACCGAGGACGCGGGCGCCAAGATGAGGACCCTTCCAGCCGAGCACGGGAAGTTCGAGGACCAGGTCAACGTAGCCACCGTGCTCAGCAAGGTCCAGTACCTGAAGCTCAGCACGCGCTACGACAACTACATGGCGAAGCTCACTACTTACATCGAGCAAGAACTGTGGCCCGATCCCGAAGCGGAGGAGGAACCCAGCGAGGAGCAGATGAAGCAGGCCCACATCAAGGACAGCATCAACAGGGCGCTGATCCAGGCGGGGGCCACAGTCAAGATGGGAAAGCCTCCTGCGGGAGTCATGGAAGACGACCTGGCCGTGTGGTAGGCTGGGCTATGAGAACAAGTGGATGGCCGTTCGGCTACGCCTCGTTCGGCAAGTGATCGGCGCGCGTGGCGCCGCGATCACAATGAAGGTGCCGCTCTGAGCGGCGACGGCGGGGGCACATTCATGCGGCTGAACGCACTGCTCCGCTCCCCAAGGCCGCTCATCTATCTATCTACCACCTCCTCCTCCTCCTCCTCCTCCTCCTCCTCCTCCTCTTCCTCCTCCTCCCTCCGCCTCCTCCTCATCCTCCTGCTCCTCCTGCTCCTCCTGATCCTCATCCTGCTCCTCCTCCTCCTGCTCCTCCTCCTGCTCCTCCTCCTTCTCCTCCTCCTCCTCCTGCTCCTCCTCCTCCTCCTCCTCCT
Organism: Prorocentrum cordatum; assembly: GCA_963575745.1. Lineage (NCBI taxonomy): Eukaryota > Dinophyceae > Prorocentrales > Prorocentraceae > Prorocentrum > Prorocentrum cordatum. The sequence continues at coordinate 238,421 of CAUYUJ010019381.1, read as the reverse complement.
CCTCCTCCTCCTCCTCCTCCTCCTCCTCCTCCCCCTCCTCCTCCTCCCTCTCCTCCTACAGAGGCCCCAGGCCGCCCCAAGAAAGCCCCCCCGAACGGCACAACGACACCCTCAAGGCAGCCCCAAGGGCCAACCCCATACCTTGGAGCACTCGCCCGCTGCGGTGCTCGCGCGCTGGCTCCCCCTCGCGGGGGGGCCCGCAGAGGCCCCCGCCCTGCGGGCCCACCAAGCCGAAGAGAAGACCATCGGCGGTGGGAGCAAAGCCACTTGGATAGTGGTGGCGTCCGCCGCTGCCGTCGGTTCCATGAAGCAGAGATACCTTCTCCTGGGGAGGAGGAGGAGGAGGAGGAGGAGGAGGAGGAGGAGGAGGAGGAGGAGGAGGAGGAGGAGGAGGAGGACGACGACCCTCCACGCTGACCGCGACGACGGACGACGACGGACGACGATCACGACTACGAGCAGGACTACGACCACGAGGGCGACACGACGACGAACAACGACGACGGACGACCGATGAAACGGGCAGAACTCTCATCTCCGCTCAGGACGGGGAACGAGCGAGCCTCGTCCCGACAAGCCCGCAGCAAGCGCCTCCGCCGCCGCTCCAGCCTGCAACTGGGCCCGGAGGGCTCACGGCGACGCCTCGCACATGCGGATCTGAACCTCCTGGGAGGGGCCACCTGGCCACGAGCCGCCCCTGCGACTTACTGCAGACTGAGCTCGCGGGCTCGGTGGTGATTGCGTGCGTACAGTGGAGGCCAGTCCACAAGAAACCCTCCACAAGAAACCCAACCCCGAGACCCCAGGACGTCCATGGATTTTTGGCGTGGGAACGTCGCGCTTCCCATAGTAAAACCATTGATACCCAAGAAACCCAGGGCACAGTGGAGGCAAGCAATGTGTTTCTTGGCATGGGTCTCTACTGTAAGGTGTGGCGCCCGTGCGTCGATGGCCTCCCACTGCTCAGCCGGTCAGGCGAGCTGCCGCCCACGCCTGCCTTCGCCTCCGTCGTCTCCGCCCTGCTGCCCATCACCCGCCTCGCTCCGCTCTCTGCTGCCCTTCGGGCCTGTGGCCCCACATGCCTCCCTGCCTGCCTCCTCCCATCTGCCCTGCCCTTCTCCCTCCCCTCCCCCTCTGCTCCTCGCCCGGCGCTCCGCCGGGCGGGTGCTGAGGGGGGGCGACCTGGGGGCGAAGAAAAAAAGCCCCAGCGGGACCCTTCGGAGCTTTGGGCCGCTCTTGGAGCCGGCAGGGGCCCCAAAAGGGGCCCTACGGTGCCCCTTTCGAGGACGCAGTTCGTCCCCCCCCCCAGCACCCGCCCTGCGCTCGGGGGACGCGCTGAGCCCCGGTTCGGCGCCAGCGCAGGCCAGCCAGCGTCGCGCCGCCAACCCCGGCCAGCCGCACAGGAGCTCCCAAGCTGGCGTCGGTGGAGAGAAGGGGGCGGGAGGATTACCAGCTTGGGACATATCCATATCCCTAGGCTGGGCATCGCCTCATCACGATACCGATCTTAGGGATTTCCTCAGTTTCTGAAAGCGCACCCTTAAGATTGTCATCGCCTTTTGGCGTGTCAGTCTCAAAGATAGGGATCAGTTCGAGGCCGGTGAGAGGAGGGAGCCAAACCTGGGTCAGCCAGACCGGGGGGCCGTCAACTGACCACCTCACCGATCCTGGTCGCGCCCACCCTAGGCCCAGGACCAGCGCGCGCGCCACGCCACCCTGGCTTGGATCGGTGATGTGGGCAGCTGACGTCCCCCGACCGAGGGAGGGGGCTGGCTGACCCCCGCTGGCGCCGACCCATGCTGCGAGCGCCCCAATGAGGAGCCTCCACTTGAACGAAGGATTGCAATCCTTTTTCGAAGGATTGCAATCCTTTTTCGGAGGGTTTTTTTGCAATCGGGTTTTTTTGCAATCCTGGGTTTTTTTGCAATCCTTCGGTTTTTTTGCAATCCTTCGTTCAAGATGGGGTCCGTGTAGATGGGATCGGAGTATCGCGCCGCATCGACGGTACGTCGCCGGTGCATCGGGGATGCATCGGCGCCGTCGGCGTGGAGAACCCTTGGGCTCCACAGTGAGCCACCTCGTCGATGCATCCGCCATGCGGCGCAGATCTCCGACCCCATCTGCTCGGACCCTGGCCATCGCTGGGACGTCCATTCCCTGTTTTTTTTTTTTGGTTTCGTGCGTGGTTTTTTCGCCAAATGATCAAGAATGCTCCTCCATGGTCCTCGCCGAGGGAAAAATGCACACGTCCGAGCGATGCCAGGGACCCCGTCTGGGAGGCCTGGGCCACTGCGCCCCTCTCTCTCTCTCTATCTCTGCGGGCCCCGCGCGCCCGCGGGACGGCGCAGCAGCGCGGTGGCCGTGCCCGACAGGGAAACCCGCTGGTGGGGTGCGCCCCCAACTCCCCCGCGGGCACGCCGTGGCTGCGGCGGAGCGGCCGAAGGACCGCGCGCCTCCCGGGATCGCCCTCCCCAGCGAGACGCCGCCGGCCGCCGCCGGCCATACGGTCGGGGCGCTGGCCTAAGGAACCCTAAACAAGGAACGAGGCCCCTTTTTTTCCATACGTTGAACTTCGATACCCTATCGAGAACATAAGGAAAACCTGAGGCAAGCTGCGAAACACTTCAGGAACGCGGAGCCCCTCCCCAACGAAAAGGGTTCCTTCTTCAGGGCCCCGACTGTACCCCGGAAGGCAAGTGTTTTGCTTCGAGCGATCCTCACCCAAGAGCAAAAGGCGGGATCTCCGGGGAGCACCGACGCTGGGTCTGGCGGCCGCGGTATGCAGGCTGTCGGGGGGGGGGCGAGTGCTGCTGCTGCTGCTGCTTCATGTACGAAGGTACGAACTCTCGGGCAACACATCCTACCTGGATCGCCAGCGACCCGAACACACGTCGGGCCTCATTCATTCTACGCATGTGTCAGGGCTTGATCTACGCAACGTTTTTCGTACTGGGCTTGTCTGAATGTTTCGTCGTTTTGCCTTCGTTCCGCCCTTGCTGCAAAACGAAACATCGAAACAAGCACGGCCGACGACAGAATCGCCAAAACACTGCTTGGGTCGAGCCCTGGCATGTGCTTCTTGGGGGCCGAGCCACCGCCGATCCCGACTGAAACAGACACACGATGCAACCTCAATGGAAGGGGCCCTGTGACACACAAATAAATACACACAAATAAAAACAATCCCGATATTTTCTAATATTTTCTGGGTTTTTGTCTTCCCGCCCAATTCCCATATTTTCCCATATTCCTTGGGGAATCAACGACCAATTCTGTCTGTGTGTTTTTCTCCCCTCCTGGTCAATCCCCGTATGGAAGGAAGACGGGTCAAAAAGAGAAGCCGACGCTCGTGCGACGAAGCCGCCTCTACGCTTTCAAGTTGACGAGCTGTCACTGCACGCTGCCCTGCCACAGCTCGGTCCCGGAGTTGTACCGCTCACGCGGCGGAAGCTGAAGGGGATGGGATAATGGGCTAAAGGGGGACGGGGTGGCAAGGAAGACATGGCAAGAGAAAAGGATAAACTATTTCAAATGGGTGAGCGACCCCACCGTGGCACCGCCTTGATTTTCTCTGCATTCGGCATCCGTGACGTACTGCGCCCCGCTCCCCAAAGAATCCGCGATGTGCCACGACAGCCGCCGCCCTGGCTGCTTGAGCGGTGGCGGACAGATCCCTGGTATTGCCCAACACGCGCAACGAACTTGGCGGTGGCCACGGTGGAGCGAGAACATTCCAGGGCCGTATCGACTCCGAGAGTGCAAGCGCGGCGCGAGTCCTCGTCAGACAGTTTGAATAATACAAGGTCGCTCGCCAACTTCTTCGCCTGGTACGCAGATGTATTCGGACGGAGAAGGGTGAGGACCTCTGCGACGATGATAACACTCGACGCGAGAACAGTCGCGATTGCGACTGCACCGTGGCAAGCGGCAACGGAAGCAATGATTCGCCGACCCAGAGGGCCAACGGCGTGCTGGATGCTGGAAATGAGTGCCGTGCGGGCGCGGCCGCAAGGAACCCTTGCAAGAAGCCTAACCCTGAAAACCCGCGCGCGAGGTGCACCTGAAAGGGAAACCTTGAGCACCCTGAACGGAGCAGCTCCTTCAACGGCCGCGGTGAGTCACCGCGCAGCGCGCGGAGCGAAGAGACCCAGGGTACCCTGACGAAACGCATATGGCTTCTTGATGCGCGCCCCCACTGTTCGGGGGCGCGCAAACATGGATTAGCGATCCATGGATTTGGCGCGCGGTCGCCAAATCCATGGATCGGGGGAGGTGCCCTCCCCAAAATGCGGCCGGTGCCGCCTCGCTCGGCGGAGGAAATCCGCGATTTCCCATGGAAGCGGGAGCCGTCGCTAATCCACGCCCCCTTAATCCATGTTTGCGATCGCCTGAACTTTTGGTAGGTGGATCTCTCAAGCTCTCCGCCGCCTCTGGCGGTGTGCGCTGCGAGCAGGAACACAGCAAAGCCACGCTCGCAGCGCACACCGCCAGAGGCGGCGGAGAGCTTGAGAGATCCACCTACCAAAAGTGTGTGGCCCGAGCTGTGAAGTTGAGTCTCGTTTTTCCAGGCCGCGCGCGAGGGTGCCCCCCTGGGGGGTCTGCGGACCCCACTGCGGCCCAAGCTCCCCCCGAAAGCGCAGAGTTGAACACCCTGGGCGTCAGGCCCCCAAGGGCGCGCGAAGGGCGCCGATCAACGTGTGTCCTCCTCCTATTCCTCCTCCTCCTCCTCCTCCTCCTCCTCCTCTTCCTCCTCCTCCTCCTCCTCCTCCTCCTCCTCCTCCTCCTCCTCCTCCTCCTCCTCCTCCCCCCTCCTTATACTCCCCCCTTCTCCCCATCCCTCCCCCTCCGCGTCCTCCCCTCGCCTCCCCCCGTCCTCCCCTCGCCTTGCCCCTGGCACACGGTGCTGCCAAGATGGACCAGGATGGTCCAAGCCAGACTGGTGGGCACCAAGACGGTCCAGCACGATCGGACACAACCTCTCCTCGGATAGGAAACCAATGTGTTTCAAAGGCATGCGCTCGTGCCCATTGATTTTGGCGCTCTCGCCTCTTCGCTCCCGATGGGCCTCTCAGGCCTCAACATGGCTCCAGGATCGCCCAACATGTCTGCGGGTGGAACCCTCATGGACGCCAAGGTCCTAAGACTCGAATAGCGCCCACAAACGATTTCAAGAGGGCCCCTCCAGGGCCCAAGAGCGGGAATCAATGGGCGGTAAACTTCAAGATGGTCCCAGACCAATCTTGAGAAGCCCTAATCTGTGAGCACGGTGGGCCAATAAGGCTCGATTCGCCCCCCAAACGGTACCCGAGACATGCCAAACCTCGAAGCCTATTCATGGTTTTGACGCTCTCGTCTCTTCGCGTCCGATGTGCTTCTGAAGAACCAGTCGTGACATAACATCGCCCAGCACAGTCCCGAGCGGAGCCCCAAATGGCTCTGACAGGGCTCCGAAGGCACGGAGGAGGAGGAGGAGGAGGAGGAGGAGGAGGAGGAGGAGGAGGAGGAGGAGGAGGAGGAGGAGGAGGGAGGAGGGAGGAGGGAGGAGGGAGGAGGGCTCCGAAGGCACGAGGGCCACAAGGGCGCTCCACGATGGTCTCAAGCTGGCCCCGAGAGCGGGGATCAGTGGGGAGGAGGCCCCAAGATGGCAGATGGCCCCTAAAATGAAGGAGCCCCAGGACGCACAAATAAATAGACACAAATAAAATGATTCCCAATATCTTCCTATATTTTCTGGGTTTTTGTCTTCCCCCCACTTCCCATATTTTCCCATATTTTCCTGGGAATCGACGATTAATTGTGTCCGTGTTTTTTTTTCCCCTCCTGACCTAAAGCCCCAGCAGACAGGGGAACAGTTCTGCTTTCGATTTCTTTGCCCTCGGGTGGGCATGTCAAAGCATGGTAATGCTGGATTCCGTAGCCACTGCGGCTCGAACCGCCGCTTGTTGACACGAAGACGACCGACCGAGCGACGACGACCGACGACGACGACGGCTCTCAATTCTACGCAGGGTTTCCCTCCTGCGTGACTGAGGCAGAAAGGGAAATAATGCAATATTCGAGATTCACTGCTTTGTATCAAAACCAGACAATATCATAGAATGTCTTTGCAAACGTACCAGCCATTAACTCACGAATCCAATCAATAATCCATACCGACCAACGACCAATCGGCCGGCCCACCGACTGGCCGACGACAACGACGACGACGACGATCGAAGCTGACGACGACCGACCGACCGCGACCGACCCACGACGACGACCGACCTAACGACGACGATTACGACGACGACGACCGAGGGAGCGACCGACCGACCGACGACGTCGACGACAAGCAAGAGCGACCGACGACGACGAAGACCGCACGACTGACGGACCGATCGACCGACCGACTCGCCGACCCGCCGGCCGACCGACGACAACGACCGACCAACCGATCGACGGCCTGGCCGACCGAAGACGACGACGACAACGACGACCGAAAACGACCTACCGACTGGCTGGCCGATCGACCGACCGACCCATGACGACGACCGACCGCCCGGCCGACCAACGACGACGACGACGACGACGACGACGACCGACGACGACAACGACCGACTGGCTGCCCGGCCGACCGACCGACCCACGACGACGACAACGGACCGCCCAGCCGACGACGATAACGACGTCGACCGACGACGACCGGCCGACCGACTGGCGAACCGACCGACCGAGCGACCGACCGACCACGACGACGACGATGACCGACGACAACGACGACGACCGACGACAACGACTCGTGTGCTCTGGCTTTGATGTCGGGATTGAGTGGGAGCGTGTTCCGTTGGGTGTTGGACTCGATCTACCAAGCGGATGCTTCTCCCCCGCGCGAGCTTCACACGACATCTTGGGAACATTACCACCGCCCAACGCCTTCCCACTGCCCACGAACACGCAGGCAGACGGCTGGGCTATGCAATATGGGTCGGCGGAATGCGCGAAACTTTGAATAACAATAGCAAGAACAAAGCTGTCAACCAACAACGGCCAATCATCGCACTGTCGCCTCCAAGTATCGCCCCCAGAGGCCAAGCCCTCCATCGAGCCACGCGCGCTCAGGGAAGAAGCAAGACCATTCGGACCCCGTCATCCCGGCAAACCAATCAACGAAATATCGCCTTATGCTCGAACATAACCGCGCGAACATAAGGAACCGTCAAGAAGGAACGGGCCAGACACATGGTAGACGCAATGTGAGAGACTCTGTCACGCCCATCGCTTGTGTGTGTTTATGTGTGTGGGTCGCTGCTCGCGATGGGAAATGCTTCCACTACAAAATCACATTTCCAACATACAATTGTGAGACAAACATTCAATGCCCGATGGGTCAGACACACAGATACACTATCGTGATTGCCCGAGGCGTGGCAACTCGATCGTGTGCGAATCACATGGCGGCGTACGTGCGCACATACATAGATTTGCTGGATTTGGAGTTTGACGGATGAGGGAGAGGATAAAGCAGGAGGAGGACTCAAGGACAGTGTCGCTCCGAAGCGCGCTTGACTGACATTTTTCGGGGCACTGGCATGAGCCGCTTGCAGTTGGCTCGTCGCCCGACGCTTCGAACACCACGCTGTGAAATGTACTATTGACTCTGGGAGGGCGAGCCTCAACCAACACCCGGCGCGCAACACCAACCAGCAGCCACAAGCTCGGGGAAGCGGCAGCACACACACACACACACACCAGCAACAACCAGCCAGCAGCGGGAAGGAGTATCAAACAGCAGCGTGCGAGAGCAGGCATCGGCGAGCGGCAATCAACGGACGAACAAGCACTCGAGGCAACCGCAAGAACAGAAGCAAGCGAGCAAGCCGCTCGGTGTCGGGCCTCTGGGCCAGCACCCGCGCAGGCAGGCCAGTACGCACGCCATTGAGCACGCAGGCGATACTCAAGCCTCGCAGGCGCGTAGACTCTCCAAGACGATCTGCTACGGGTCAGCCCACGCCAGCCGCGCCGCTGGGACCAGCGCGCGGGGCAAGGATGAGCAGCGGCAGCGAGCTCAGGCGTCGCTCAGCGAGGTGTGGCAGGAGGAGGAGGAGGAGGAGGAGGAGGAGGAGGAGGAGGAGGAGGAGGAGGAGGAGGAGGACGAGGACGAGGAAGAGGAGGAGGAGGAGGAGGAGGAGGACACACAAACATTCCCAGATATCCGATGCCTTGATTTGCTCTCTGCGAGGCTCCCGAAATCCTAACCATTTCCCCAAGGCCACCTCTTCACCCCCAGTTGTTTTTTGACAGTCCCAGGGCCTGGCGAGGGCCCCCGTAGGCCGAAGGTGGGGGGGAGGAGGAGGAGGAGGAGGAGGAGGAGCAGGAACAGGCTATCCCACGTAGTGGTTCATACGATTAAGCCTCGCCCGCTCAGAGGACCTCGGAGAGATTGCGAAGCAATAGATACATGGAGCACTCCACCCCCTGACCACGACGAGGGACGCGACGATCAGGAAGACCCGCACCAGGACAGAAAAGCCGTTCACCATATTGCGTGTGACGCTCATGTCCCTCCAGCTGCCGATGCCCAGGGGCGGGATGAGATACTCGAAAACAAACTGACCACCAGAACGCCTCTTGACACCAAGCAAACAGCGAAAATACATTCCCACAAAAGAAAATAATATCGCCTGGCTTGCCCTGTGGGCCTGGGCGGCGGAGGAGGAGGAGGAGGAGCAGGAGGAGGAGGAGCAGGAGGCGGAGGAGGAGGAGGGGGAGGAGGAGGAGGAGGAGGAGGAGCAGGACGAGGAGGAGGAGGAGGAGGAGGAGGAGGAGGAGGAGGAGGAGGAGGAGGGGAGGAGGAGGAGGAGGAGGAGGAGGAGGATGACACACAAACATTCCCAGAAATCTGATGCCTTGATTTGTTCTCTGTGAGGCCCCCGAAATCCTGACCATTTCCCCAAGACCACATCTTCACCCCGAGTTGTTTTTGACAGTCCCCGGGCCTGGCGAGGGCTCCCGTAGGCCGAAGGGGGGGAGGAGGAGGAGGAGGAGGAGGAGGAGGAGGAGGAGGAGGAGGAGGAGGAGGAGGAGGAGGAGGAGGAGGAGGAGGAATAGGAGGAGGGGGAGGAGGGGGTCGGGAGGAGGGGGAAGGGAAGGGGGCGGGGGAGGAGCAATGAAACACCTCCGCACTGCTTTCACAAGACGCTGGAGGTCTGCACTCGCTCGATGCCGATCGGCGGTTTGGCGCCGAGCACGCCTCCTTCCAGGGCATCACCTCCACGGGGGTGAACGGGGCCGGCGGCTCGGGGGCAGCGTGCTTCTCGCCCTCCTGACGCGGCGCGAGACGCCACCGCATGCGCACGGCGAGGCTCGAGGGCGGAAGATGCAAAGACGCATCCAGGCCTGAGCTGGATCGAGTCGCGAAGCCGGATCGGATCGGAAACGGCTCGGATCGTCAACGAGTCGACGTGGATCGAATCGAAGTCGGGTCGCCGAGCCTATCTCTAGCTGGCCCCGGCCGATGCTGGTGAGTCGAGCAGAATCGAATCGAATCGGAATCGTGGGCCCAGCCCGCGAATCGAAACGTGTCGAACCAAATCGTGGGTGGCCCTGCCATGCCTCAGAACCGGGCGTCGTAACAAAACTAGTGACGGCCAATCCCACCAGCCCTGTAGAGGCGTATGTCGGTGGAACCCTCGCTTCCCCTTCGGGGAGGGGTTTACTCCTCCCCCTCGCCCCTCCCACTGGGTCTGGACGGGGGGGCGGCGGGTAGTTAGAGCGCCCCAGAAACCCAAGACAGCTCCAAGAGGGCTCCAGATAGACCAAGATGGCCTCCAAGCTGGCTCGAGATAGCGCAAGATGGCTTCCAACTTACTCCAAGGGGTCCCAAGACCGCTCCACGACGGGTCCTGGTGGCCTTTCCCCCTGGACGTCCCCACAAGGCCCGCATCTTTGCAACGCCTACGGAACATAACTTTTGCCGTCTCACATCTGCGCCTTCGATGGCCTCCCGAGGCCTCCAGAGAGCTCCGAGAGGGCCCGAGAACGCCCCGCGAGGGGCGGCCCCAAATACCCCAAGAGCGCCCCACGAGGGCGCCCCAAGAGGGCGCCACGAGGCGAATTTTGGGCTTCCGGAAGGGGGGGGGGGGCGCCAAGACCCCCCTCCTCTTTGATCGATGTCCTCCAAGGGGCACGAGGAGGAGGAGGAGGAGGAGGAGGAGGAAGAGGAGGAGGAGGCGGAGGAAAAGGAGGAGGAGGAGGAGGAGGAGGAGGAGGAGGAAGACGAGGAAGAAAACCAGGAGAGCGAGGAGGCCAGAGCGAGGAGGCCTACGGAATCGAATAGGATCCCCTTGGAATCTAATGGCCTCCAGGGCTCCACAGAGGGCCCCCCAAGCGGTCCCCAAGACACCCTAGGAGGCCACCAGGAGCTCCCCCAAGAGACACCCCAAACGAATCCGAGAGAGGCATCCAGGGGGCCTCTGGTTCACTGAGGCTCCCTGAGATACAGTGCGGGCGCGGCCGCAAGAAACCCTCGCAAGAAACCCAACCCTGAAAACCCGCGCGCGAGGTGCACCTGAGGGGAAACCCAGAGCACCCTGAACGCAGCAGCTTCTTCAATGGCTGCGGAAAGTCACCGCGCAGCGCGCGGAGCGAAGAAACCCAGGGTACACTGACGACAAGTACGCGGTTTTTTGATGCGCGCCCCCACTGCATCCAAGTGATGCAGCGCTCCTCTGGGGAGGGCAGCTCTTCTGGGCATCGTCACTGGATTGGCTGGTGAGGATGCGCGAAGCATCAAGAACTTCTGTATGCGTCTGGCCTTCAGAGGCCGCTCCGCTGGCCTGAGGAGCCGGTCCCCAGCAGGAGGCCAAGGTCCCCACAGGGGCACGCGTGTCGAAACCGTCGCGCCGTCGGAGGGCAGAGCCATCCGGGAGCAACGCGTGGAGCACGCGAGCACCGCAGGGCTGGCCGCCGGGCGACGAGCCGACGCGGGCGACAGACCGTGTGCAGAGCAGTCGACCAGCGTGTGAGGGCGCCGGGCAAGATGAGAAGGGGCGGGGCGAGCGAGGCTCAGACACCGCAAACTCCGCCGGCCCTGTCGGCGTGTGGACCCCCTGTCGGCGTGCGCCCAGTCGACGCATCCGTTGTCCTCTTTCCCTGCGCCTCCGTCGCCCCCTTTCCCTGCACCCTCGTCTTCAAGCCTGCCAGCGAGAAAATACCGTAGCAACGTCGTACGTTAAGTCGAAGGGAAGCCCCTTCCCTTTGATCCCTCCAGGGTGAGGGGTCCCGAGGGGGTCCCGGGGGGGGGGTGTTCAGATGCGCATCCGCCCTGGGAGTCCCGGAGCCCCAAAAAGCGCCAAGACGCGCCAAGAGGGCCCCAAGCAGGCCCAAGAAGAGGACCACGAACCGACATTTCGAGCTTCCCGCCCCAAGAAGCCCCCAGAAGGCCCCAAGAGCCCCTCAAGGGGCCCGAAGAGGCCCCCAGGAGACCCCCAAGAGAGCCCCAAGAGGCCCAACAGAGGCCCCAACAGGCCCGAAAACATCCAAGAGGCCTTTCAACCACAACCCCAGCACGGTGGCGGAAAGGGCCGAAGGCCACAAGGCTCCCTGTCTGTCTCTGCTACGACTCCCTCGGCCCACATGGGGAACATCTCCTTCGCCTTCTCCCTTCCACCTTAATCCCTCTCCTCCTCTTCCTCGTATTCGTCGTCGTCGTCTTCAGGGTCGGCGGCACCGGCCGTAAGGCCTTTGTAATAATTTCGAACTCTCAGAAAAGGATCGAAAAGTGTCGAACAAGTATCGCCTCCCAGGGCCCGACACGTGAAAACCCTTCAGTTTCGATGCTTTCTTGGTGCTCGAAATTCTTTATGGTGATCAAGGCTAAAGTAGGTTGGAACATCATAACCCTTGCCCCCCATGCTTGTACGCCGTTCTTCCTCCGCCTGTGCATCTCGCAAGGCCTTTGGGGCACGAGTGGTTAAGCGACTTCGATCTTCCAATCCCCTTCTTCCAAGTTGGGGAGGGGCCTATCTGGGCTCCTCATTGATAAACACGCCTTCCCCAACTCGACCCACCCACCATCCATATCGTACTAGAATGCAAATATACGCGGCGGCAGAATATTCTATCCTGCGGGCTCCCCGCGATCTCTTGTGCTGTTTTCTGGAAGGGACGGCGGGGGGGTAAAACATTGCCCGATGTTCGCAGTCCATGCATCTGACAGGTGCGCAAGTGTAGCAGACATCAGTCAAACGCCAATGCAACGTGACTGCGGATGCACATGTCATACGCCACGATGGCCACACTGCTGGCACCTGGTATGGCCTCTGTCAAGCATGGTGGTGGTGGGGCGGGGACGACGTGCTTCCTGATGTGTGCTGCCACGTGCGCTGGCGCACCCGGCACAATCTGCGCGCGTCGCGCATGTGGCACACCTGGCGCGGCTGGAGCACGTGGCACACTTGGCGCACGTGGAGCACGCGGCGCATCTGGCGCACCAGGCGCGCCTGGCACGCGTGCCTTCTAGTGATGGCGGGAAGCTTGCAAACACAGCCCAGGCCTTTGACTTGGGCTCCGAGCTATAACATGTACAGCGCGAGCGAACGAACACAGATGAATTGTCGGAGCAGTAGAGTGCAATAGCGTGGTGCTCTAATCTCTGCAGCAACGCCGAAGTCCAAACGGGACCAGCCAGCACATCCAGACGATGTGGGGAACGAGTCAGCCAACGATCCTCGCAGACAAACCCTGCACCTCCAGACGCCTCTCATGCTTTCCCATTGATGCTTTGGACGGGAGGCAGCTGAGGCAGCAACAGGACGCAGAAGAGGGGAGGAATAGACTTGACACTTTGAATGCCACGAAACTCGGGTATGGGCCAGAGCAAGGAATCCCCGCAACTGCCAACAGAACATTACGAACCAATTTGATGCGCCAGTCTATCGTTTCAACCTCGAACGGCATCAACTCAGGGTGAAAACTTGTTTCCTTCTTGGCTGCCAGATCAGCATAACAATTGCCGAGACAATTAAGCCTGTCGGCTGAGCAAATCTAAGCATCGTTGGTGCCCCTATGAGCGTCGACCATCTGCAGAGACTTACGGAACTTGCTTACAACTGTATCAAATCTGCAGGACCAACCCTGGATACTGCCTTTCGGCACTCAGGGCTTCAGAGACCTCAAGGCCTTGATGCAAAACAACACTAGCACCGTCGGAGTAGCCCTGAGCTGGGGCCTCAATGTACAAACTGGCCCAAGCCAGAGCCCCAAGCACAACGCACTGCGGGGACTGAAGCCACGGAACCTGTTCCTCCTCTTTCCCCTCCGTGTCCTCCCCTCCTCATTCTCCACCTTCCTTCTCCTCCTTTTCCTCCTCAACCTACTCCTCCTCTTCTCCCCCCCATCTTCCCAAACAATATCTCCTCGTCGTTGCTCTTTTTTCCTCTTCCCCGCCTGGAAACACGTGTGAATCTTCAGGAACCGCCGACAACTTCCCCAACCCACCAGGACCGTCCCAAAACGTCCCCCAAACCCACGAAATCTGTGCCTCCTCCTTTTCCTCCTTATCGAACCACCTGGCCTCCAGGAGTTTTCACGAGCCCCCGCACCTCTACCATGCTCTCAATATCATCCGACCCAGGAAGCCTTATCCTCGCTCCTCCACCTCCTCCTCCTCCTCCGTCCTCCTCCAGACCACCCCCCATGACTCCCGAGAACATCTGGAAACACCACACATCTCTTCAAGCCAGACAATCCATCAATGAGGCCCTCTCCACCACCTCCTCCTCCTCTTCCTCCTATTTTTCCCTTTCCCTTCGTCCTGCCCCTTTCCCAACTATTTCCCCTCTTCGTTCGTCGCTCGTTATCCCTGGCCCACATATCCATGAACTTCCGTACATATCATACAGCCGCTCACATTCTCCAGAACCACCCGTCCCCTTAGCGCTGTCAAACATAACGGACAAGCCAACACACAGACACACACACAAACAACTGAACACAAACAATCACACAACAAAACAAACAAACAAATAACCAATCAAGCAAACAAACCAACAGGCAACACACACACAACCAAACAAACAAACAAACAAACAACCACACAAACAATCGAACAAGCACACAACCAAACAAACTAACTACTACCGACAAACACACAGACAGACAAACAAACAAACTCGCGAGACCTCCTTTTCCTCCTTCGCGACCCCCCCCCGTAGCCTCCTGAAATCTTCAGGAACCTGTGCACCTCCGTGTAATATGACCAAACCCCGAAAGCGGACCTATAACCTAAGTTTCGCCCTTCCTGCGAACACCACCCGAATCGCTCCGACAAGCAACGGATGCGTCAAGGTCCTTTCGGAAGCATCCCGGAACATCCACAAATCTCTCATCCTCGTCCTGCTCCTCATCATCATGGTCCTCCACCTCCTCCTCCTCCTCCTCCTCCTCCTCCATGTCTGCTCCTTATCAACCACTCCTCCCTGTCGCACCCCCCAGCGCGTCGGAAGGGCAGGTCGTGCGCTTCGTCGGACACTTGCTCACCACTTGTGCTCCGGACGCTGGAGCAGTGGAACAACTTCAAGTTTGGACAGCGGCTCCTTTCCAAAACGTGGCTCTCGCCTTAGCGCCGCGCGCAATCATCTGAACAGCTTGCAGGAACTTCAAGGATGGAAGTGTGGCTCTCGCCTGAGCGCCGCGCGCATTCGCCTTCAAACGTTGCAGCAATTTCAAGGATCGGGGGCTGGTCGTTTTCAACATGTGGTTCTCGCCTTTGCGCCGCGCGCATTCGTCAACAACATCCCCAACAGTTTCATAATAGAGAACGGTTCGACTTCAACTTTTTTGAATCTGTGGCTCTCGCCTGACCGCCGCGCGCATGTGTCTTTAATCTTTGGGGCAGCTTCGAGGGTTGGCATGGTTGAAATCCCAGGAACGGTACCTCTGGCACGACGTAGAACTCTTAGGACGCAGGGGTAACGCTGATTCGCGGTGTTTGAAGTCCCAGGAATTGTGTTCTGGTGTGAGTTAAACTTGTCAGGACGCAACAGCTACGTTGATCTCTGGCGTTGAAGTGCCAAGAACTGTGTTTTGGCACGATTCGCGATTCTCACACGGTTGCTTCTAATGGGGCGCTTCCCGCAATGAATTCTAAATATTTGCAGGGGCCTGTGAAGAGGGAGTTGTGAGGGAGGGCTTATTGCAACATCGTCGATGCGTTTTGGGTTTGCACTGGTTTTCTTCCTCCTCCTCGCCCCTCACGAGCGACTGCGATCTGCGGCCCTGGGTCCTTGCGCACTAGGGGAGCCCGACCACCGAAGGAGCTCACCCAGACTCCTTCCCCTCGCCCCGGAAGTCCCCTCCGCTTTCTCTCGCACGCTTCTCACATGGCCACTTCCTCACTTCTCCACCCACTATCTGGCCATCGCTCGGACGTCCATTCCCTGTACTTTTTTCGGTTTCGTGCGTGATTTTTTCGCCAAATGGTCAAGGATGCTCCTCGATGGTCCTCGCCGAAGGAAAAATGCACACGTCCGAGCGATGCTAAGCTCTGACAGTGGTCTCTCTCAGGGCTGTGCTTCGCCGCCCACGTTCACAAAAGGCCGCGCGAGAGAGAAGCGAGATTGACATCGCACTGCTGCTGCCGATGCCCAGGGCCCTGTCCGGCGAGGCACCCCATGGCCCTTTGGGCCGAGACGTCTTGAGCCTCCTCCTCCTCCTCCTCCTCCTCCTCCTCCGCCCTCGCAAATCGCCCCCTGGATCCGCGCTGGGCTGCGCTCGGATCACGATCTCGAGGCGGCTCCAGCCAGAGGCAGCGAGCCCCCCCCTCTCCAGGAGGCCGAGGCAGGGCATCCAGGGCGCCCCGCTCAGAAAGCACGGCATAAACATCTGCTTCCGGAGGTCGGTGCGGATCTGGCGGCGCATCTGGCGCCGCCCCTTTCCGCGACGGGTGGCGCACCTGACGTCCGCGCGGCTCCCCACGGTGTCATCGTCTGTGCCGTTTCTTGTTATTCTACTTCTGCAGCCCCTGCTCCTCTCTCTTCTGCTCTGTTCGCAGAGTTCGGGGGCCCCTCCAGGGCCAGCCGTCTCTCACGCCAGTTCTTGCGCAAATCCCCCATCGCGTCTCAGGGGCGGGCGGCTCGTTTCCGAGACATCCTCCGCCTCCTCCTCTTGCTCCTCCTCCTCCTCCTGAGGCCCGGAGGGCTGCGCGCATCGTCACCCGCATGGACTTAAAACGCTGCCGCGGCGACGACGACCCTTTTGTGAACGCGGCCGCGCTTCCTTCTCCTCCTCCTCCTCCTCCTCCTCCTGCTGCTGCGCGCAGCCCTGAGGTCGAGGGATCAACGGGGGGTCCACACTTGCAAACAAATGCGCGCACAGGAAGAGGAAGAGACAGAGACCCAGTGTACCCAGCGGCCTTTCCAAAGGTCCCCTTCCCTCCTCCTGCAACAAAGGCTTTACTTCGCCCTCTACTAGTCTGACTTTCGCCAAGCGTGGCGATAAGGAAGGGCATCGCGACGAACCTGTAGCCTTCTCCTCCTGCTGCTGCTGCTGCTGCTCCTTCTCCTCCCCCTCCTCCCCGATCCCCCCTTCCAGCGTCCTTGCCCTCCAGGAAGTCCCAGTCGTACCGTCCCCGCGAATGGTTCCACACGGCGTCGAGCTGAGGAGAGCGGCCGCCACCGCCACTGTCACCGCCGCCGCTGTCACCGCCGCCGCTGTCGCCGCCGCCGCCACCACCGCCGCCGCCGCCGCCACCACCACCGCCGCCGCCACCACCGCCGCCGCTGTCGTCGTGCTCGTCCTATCCCCCCATCTTCGATAGGTGGGCAGGAGGGTGGCCCAAGAGGCCCGCAACCCCAAAACCGCCTCCAAGAGGCTTCCGAGAAGCCTCCCAAGAAATCCTTTCGGGCATTTAAGAAGCTTCTGACCTACAACCCAGGCGCGGTGGCGGGATGGGCCGAAGGTCACTGGATAGCTGCGGAAGGAGTGAGGAATGAAGGATGTGGGGGGTGGAGGAGTGCGGGGGGGAGTGCGGGGGGGAAGGAAGGCGGGGGAGGAGGGAAGAACAGGAGGGAGGAGGGGAGGAGGGGGAACAAGAGAAAGCGCGCCGCACGTAAAATCGAGCATGCGCAGACGTACACAATCCCGCGCAAAAAACCGAGATGCATCTACACAAACGTGAGAACACCACAACAGAAGGACATGTAGGAGGAACAGCGGCCGGGTGGCACTTCTCCCCGTTGGCGTCGAACAAGTGGCAGTCAGGTCGCTTGAACTTGGAGGCCTCACGAGGCGGACTTGCATCCATCAGCGTCGCCTGCTTCCCTCTTTCTCTTTCCCTCTCTCTCTCTCTCTTTCTCTGTCTTTCTCTCTCTCTCTCTCTATGCTGTGAACCACTGGCCGAAAGCATCTGGCCGAATCTGGCACAGACAAGCTCGTCTAGTGGGGGGGAGGGCCCCGCGGAGGCGGGAACACGCCGGAGGACTGCAGCCACCCTGCCACCACGCGGAGCGCGGAAGGAAACAGCGACGAAAAGGGCCCTGCCTGGCCACGGCGAGCCTCGGCCGCGAACAGTTCCCCCGACCAGGCAGCTCGAAGGGAGGAGGATGAGGAGGAGGAGGAGGAGGAGGAGGGGAGGAGGAGGAGGAGGAGGGAGGAGGAGGAGGAGGAGGAGGAGAGGAGGAGGAGGAGGAGGAGGAGGATGATGAGGAGGAGGAGGAGGAGGAGGGGGAGGAGGGAGGAGGAGGAGGGGGAGGAGGAGGTTCGCCACGAAGGAGCGGCCCGAAAAGCGAAGCCCCTCCCGAGCCCGCAGCCGCCCTTGCCTCGGCGCCCTCCCTGCGCGCGCAGGGGCGAGCGCCGAGGGGCACGCGGTGGCGACGGAAGGGGCGGGAGGGGGCGGCGGGAACAGCAGGGCCAGAGGGCGGAACTTTTGGATCTGCGGGGCGAGAGCGAACCTCTTCCGCTAAAAGCTAGGCGGGCTACGCACAGCTTAAATTAGGGAGACACACAGGAAGGCGGGGCCTCAGGCGGCTGGAGGGCGGAACACGCGCGAGCACGCACCCACGACCATGCGCACTTCCTCTGCTGGCGGCGCGCAGAGGGGGGCATGGGGGAGGGGGGGAGGCTTCTTAGAAGCACCCCTGCCTCTTCGAAGGCGCGGGCCTCACATCTGCAAGCAAGGCCCGCGCCTTCCGAGAAGCAGGGGTGCTTCCCCCTCCCCCTACCCTCCCTCTGCGCGTGGCCGACCTTTGGCGCCGCGGCCCTGCGCGCGGCCACAGGGCGCGGAAGGTAGGAAAACAGCGAAGCGCGCGCGTGTCGAAGCCCGCCCGAACGACCAGGAGCCCTTTCTCGTCGGCGGCGAGGCAGAATGGCTGCACCAGCGACAGAGCTAAGCGGGGACACCGAGAAGCGACCTGTCCAGTATGAAGGAGAGGATGGAGGAGGAGGAGGAGGAGGAGGAGGAGGAGGAGGAGGAGGAGGATGGAGGAGGAGGAGGAAGGAGGAGGAGGAGGAGAGGAGGAGGAGGAGGAGGAGGAGGAGGAGGAGGGGGAGGAGGAGGGACCAGGAACACGAGCAGCAGCACACGCGGTGCCCTCCTGGCAGACCGCTCCGCCGCCGGCTCGCCGTCGCGCCACGGCGTGCCCCCCGCGGCACGGCCCCCTCCGCTTCGGCACGGCAGAGGGGAAAGGCCCGCCGCCCTCCCCCCCCGCACGGGCGCGGAGGCCTGCTCGCTGCAGAGGCGCACCGCGCCGTCTCTGGCCTCCTCTAAGACGAAGCCAGGCCGAGGATAAATTCGGGTGGGTATACAGTCAAGAACCCTAATAAGAACGCGCGGTAAGGACGCAAGACCCTTGGAAGCCGAAGTTGGGATTTTTGGGGGCGGCGGACGACGAAAACCCCAAGGACGCAAGAGCAAGGAAGAGCAAAGACGCGTCCTTATTTTGATTATTTTACTGTAAATCGAGAATATCTGAGATCCTGCGGCTCTGGAAAATGTATCTCGGGCGTCGCGGCCTTCCCAGAGCGTGCCGGAACGCTCTGAGAGCGTTCCGGAACGCCCTGGAACTGATCTATCCTCGTCCTAGCCCCGTCCGATCCTCCCAATTCGAGCTGTCCGTCCAATTCCAGAAGACGTTGCAGTCACCCGTCATGGCCCACGCCTTGGGGGCGTAGGGGGGGGGGCCAGAGGAAGAGAGCCTGCAGGGAGGCGAGACACACTGAAAGAACGCGGCAGACTAGAGGACGGGAAGGGTGATCAGTTGCAGGGGGGAGGGGAAGATAAGAGAAAGAGAGAGCGAGATACAACATATTATCATACACGTACATACATACATACATACATACATACATACATACATACATACATACATACATACATACATACATACACACATACACACATACACACATACACACATACATACATACATACATACATACATGCATGCATGCATGCATGCATGCATACATACATACAGACATACACACATATATACATAAATTCATTCATTCATTCATTCATTCATTCATTCATACATACATACATACATACATACACGCATACACACATACATACACACACATACATACATACATACATACATACGTACGTACGTACGTACGAACGTACAAACATACCTACATACATACACACATATGTATGTGTATATATATATATATACATTCAGGCCACCCCGCAGTTGTGGATAAGAATAAGGGGGCGGGCGTGGGGTGGGTCGTGGGCGAGTCGCGGAGGGGTCGCGGGGTGGGTCGCGGGTGGGTTGCGAGTGGTTCGCGCGTGGGTCGCGGGCGGGTCGCGGGTGTGTCGCGGTGGGTCGCGGGTGTGTCGAACTCGGGCCGCGCGGTTGGTCGCGGGTGGGTCACGGGCGGGTCGCGGGCGGGTCGCGGGGTGGGTCGCGGGTGGGCCGCGGGTGGGTGGGTCGCGGGTGGGTCGCGGGGTGGGTCGCGGGGCGGTTCGCGGGTGGGTCGCGGTTGGGTCGCGGGCTGGGTCGCGGGCGAGACGACGACAACAAACAACAAACAACACGCAACACACAGTAACTAATGAACAACAACAACAACACAACCAACAACAATTACGCTACCGAGGAACCCCACATACTTAATTTAAATCTTATGTGTTTGCTTGAGTTCATAATCTATGCGCAATTCTGCGTTCTGAGCCCTCGTCGCGAATGTTCCCCTATGTGTCATCCAACGCCATATTGCTTGAACCTCCTCCCTCTTCCTAGCCTTCTATCCTCCATCGAGGACAGATTCGAGCCAGCCAGCGGCGGCGGTGAGGGACCACCCCCTGCGCACCCTCTATGGTGTCGAGAAAGTGCCCTGGACGACCGTCGTGCACAGCGGCCGCGGTGAGGGACCACCCCCTGTGCACCCTCTATGGTGTCGAGAAAATGGAACAGACCGCCGTGTATCCACCGCCGCCCCTGCAAAAACCCCCCCCTCCCCTAACCAAAAACACACCCCCCCCCCCTCCCGCTCGAAAACCGGGGGGGGTCACTACCGGTTTCGACCCCCCCCCCCCCCCCCTACCCTCCGGATCCGGAAAACTGGAGGGGGCCACTACCGGTTCGCACCCCCCCTTCCCCTTTCCCCCCCCCCCCTACTCACCGCCAGCAAACGACTCCCGGTCCCCACCACCGTCCGCATCACATCCCCCACTGGTGTTCCCAGCACCACTGTCCTCACCTCACCACCACTGTCCCCACTGGTTCCACCACCGCCCCTACTCTCCCCACCAGTGCCCCCACCACTGTCGCACTGTCCCCGCTGTCCCCAGAACTGTTCCCACCACGGTTCCACTCTCCCCACTGTCTCCACGGCCCCAACCCCTGCCCGACTATCCCCACTGTCCCCACTGTCCCACTGACTCCTCCGCTGTCCCACTGAGCTGTCCCACTGTTCCCACCACTGTCCCCACTGTCCCCACCACTGTCCCCACTGTACCTCTGTCCCATTGTCCCACCGCCGTCCTCGCCACCGCCTTCACCACTGTCCCCACCACCATTGTACCCTCCACTGTCCCACTGTTTCCACCTCATTCCCATTGTCCCCACACCACTGTCCCCACCACCACCGTCACCACCACTGTCCACTGCCCCCCCCCTGTTCCCACCATTGTCCCCACCACTGTCCCCACCACTACCGTCCCCACCACTGTCCCACTGTCCCACTGTCCCCACCACTGTCCCGCTATCCCCTCACCACTGTCCCCACCAACACCGTACCCACCACTGTCCGCACCCCCACTCGGTTTTCCCACCACTGTTCCACTGTCCCACTGTCCCCACCACTGTCCCGCTGTCCCCTCACCACTGTCCCCACCAACACCGTCCCCACCACTGTCCGCACCCCCACTCGGTTTTCGAGGGGAGGGGGGGGGGGGTTCGAACCGGTAGTGACCCCCCCGATTTGCCGGCCGGATCCGGAGTGGAGGGGGGGGGGGGGGGGGAGGGTTCGAACTGGTAGTGGACCCCCTGGTTTTCCTTCATGATGAGAAGGGGTGGGGGGGGGAGGGGTTCGAACGGTAGCTACCTCTACCCCCCGTGTTTTCGGAGGGGGGGGGGGGGGGGGGGGGGGGGGGTGGAGGGGTTCGAACCGGGTAGTGACCCCCGCCGGCCCCGGTTTTCCGCAGCAGCGGTTTAGAACACGCTCTTTCAGAAAAGCCACGCCGCTTGCCCCTTCCGAACCGTCGTGCATAGCGGCCCGCGCTGAGGGACCACCCTCTGCGCACCCCTGTGGTGTTGAGAAAAAAAAAGGTTTGTTTTGGGCACCACTCCTGCCCACGCGCGAATTCTGTCACGGAGAGCGCCGCGCGCGGGACACCCCTCGCACTCTTCGGGTGTTGAGAAAGTGCCACTCCTGCCACGATCTGCGAGCGTGTCACGGATAGAGGCCGCGCTGAGGGACAACCCTCTGCGCACCCCCTGTGGTGTCGAGAAAGTGCCACTCCTGCCACGATCTGCGAGCGTGTCACGGATAGAGGCCGCGCTGACGGACCACCCTCTGCGCACCCCCTGTGGTGTCGAGAAAATGCCACTCCTGCCACGATCTGCGAGCGTGTCACGGATAGAGGCGAGGCCGCGCTGAGGGACCACCCTCTGCTCACCCCCTGTGGTGTCGAGAAAGTGCCACTCCTGCCACGATCTGCGAGCGTGTCACGGATAGAGGCCGCGCTGAGGGACCACCCTCTGCGCACCCCTTGTGGTGTCGAGACAGTGCCCTTCCTGCCACGATCTGCGAGCGTGTCACGGATGTAGGCCGCGCTGAGGGATCACCCTCTGCGCACCCCCTGTGGTGTCGAGAAAGTGCCACTCCTGCCACGATCTGCGAGCGTGTCACGGATAGAGGCCGCGCTGAGGGACCACCCTCTGCGCACCCCCTGTGGCGTCGAGAAAGTGCCATTCCTGCCACGATCTGCGAGCGTGTCACGGATAGAGGCCGCGTTGAGGGACCACCCTCTGCGCACCCCCTTGTGGTGTCGAGAAAGTGTCATTCCTGCCACGATCTGCGAGCGTGTCACGGATAGAGGCCGCGCTGAGGGACCACCTTCTGCGCACCCTCTGTGGTGTCGAGAAAGTGCCACTCCTGCCACGATCTGCGAGCGTGTCACGGATAGAGGCCGCGCTGAGGGACCACCCTCTGCGCACCCCCGGTGGTGTCGAGAAAGTGCCACTCCTGCCACGATCTGGGAGCGTGTCACGGATAGAGGCCGCGCTGAGGGACCACCCTCTGCGCACCCTCTCTGGTGTCGAGAAAGTGCCACTCCTGCCACGATCGGCGAGCGTGTCACGGATAGAGGCCGCGCTGAGGGACCACCTTCTGCGCACCCTCTCTGGTGTCGAGAAAGTGCACTCCTGCCACGATCCTGCGAGAGTGTCACGGAATAGAGGCCGCGCTGGGGGACCACCCTCGCGTAACCCATGTGGTGTCGAGAAAGTGCCACTCCTGCCACGATCTGCGAGAGTTGTCACGGAAGAGGCCGCGCTGAGGGACCACCCTCTGCGCACCCCCGGTGGTGTCG
Source organism: Prorocentrum cordatum (assembly GCA_963575745.1). Lineage (NCBI taxonomy): Eukaryota > Dinophyceae > Prorocentrales > Prorocentraceae > Prorocentrum > Prorocentrum cordatum. Next base: position 215,401 of record CAUYUJ010019381.1, on the reverse strand, counting down.
AGAAAGTGCCACTCCTGCCACGATCTGCGAGCGTGTCACGGATAGAGGCCGCGCTGAGGGACCACCCTCTGCGCACCCCCTGTGGTGTCGAGAAAGTGCCACTCCTGCCACGATCTGCGAGCGTGTCACGGATAGAGGCCGCGCTGAGGGACCACCCTCTGCGCACCCTCTCTGGTGTCGAGAAAGTGTCTGCCAGATCTGCGAGTGTCACGGATAGAGGCCGCGCTGAGGGACCACCCCCTGCGCACGAAAGTGTCCCTGCCACGATCTGCGAGCGTGTCACGGATAGAGGCCGCGCTGGGGGACCACCCTCTGCGCACCCCCTGTGGTGTCGAGAAAGTGCCACTCCTGCCACGATCTGCGAGCGTGTCACGGATAGAGGCCGCGCTGAGGGACCACCCTCTGCGCACCCCCTGTGGTGTCGAGAAAGTGCCACTCCTGCCACGATCTGCGAGCGTGTCACGGATAGAGGCCGCGCTGAGGGACCACCCTCTGCGCACCCCCTGTGGTGTCGAGAAAGTGCCACTCCTGCCACGATCTGCGAGCGTGTCACGGATAGAGGCCGCGCTGCGCAGTCGCCACCGATCTGCGACGGATAGAGGCCGCGCTGGGGACCACCCTCTGCGCACCCCCTGTGGTGTCGAGAAAGTGCCACTCCTGCCACGATCTGCGAGCGTGTCACGGATAGAGGCCGCGCTGGGGGACCACCCTCTGCGCACCCCCTGTGGTGTCGAGAAAGTGCCACTCCTGCCACGATCTGCGAGCGTGTCACGGATAGAGGCCGCGCTGGGGGACCACCCTCTGCGCACCCTCTGCGCACCCCCATGTGGCGGGTGCGGCGCGGCAGGGAAGAGAAGGAGAGGGAGGAGAAGGAGAAGGAGGAGACGCGGGTGAGACGCGGAAGGGAAGAACCATAACCCCACGAAACACGTGGTGTGGAGAACTCACGCCTCCCCCTGCTCACCCCTGTGGTGTGGAGAACTCACGCCTCCCCATGTGGTGTCCAGAAAGTGCCACGAAAGGGCGTGCTGTGCTGTGCTGTGCTCTGCTGAGCTGTGCTGTGCTGTGCTGTCCTATGCTGTGCTGCGGTCTGCTGTGCTGTGCTGTGCTGTGCTGTGCTGTGCTGTCCTATGCTGTGCTGCGGTCTGCTGTGCTGTGCTGTGCTGCGCTGTGTGCGTGAGGAGGAGGAGGAGGAGGAGGAGGAGGAGGAGGAGGAGGAGGAGGAGGAGGAGGAGGAGGAGGAGGAGGAGGAGGAAGGGGGAGGGGAGGCGGGAGGTGTGAGACGCGGGTGCGGCGCGGCAGGGAAGAAAACCAGAACCCCACGAAACATGTGGGGAACAACAACAACAACGACAACAACAATAACAATCCGCAACGCGGAAGCCCATTTCAACCACGCTCCCAAAGAGAAAAAAACGACCGCTCGGCCCCTTCACTCTGATATACGTATACAAGTATACAGCATGGAACCCAAGCCGTGTGTTTCTCACAATTTACGAAGTGCAATCTATGTGGAGCAACATACGGGGGGCAACGAATTGACATATCCCGCGCTCTTGCAAACATTCTACCCACCCACCCGCAACTTGTTTGGCAAAATCTCTTAACACCGTGACGGTGGGTACCAAATGGCACTTGGCAACGACAGCGACGCCGACGACGACAGCGACAACGACGACGACGACGCCACCGACAATGACTACGACGACACCGACGACGTCTCCAACGACTTCGACGACGCCGACAACGCCGACGACGACGACGACGATGACAACGACGACGACGATGACGACGCCGACTACGACGACAACGACGACACCGACGACGACGACGACGTCAACGACGCCGACGACGACGACGGCGGCGACGACGACGACGCCGACGTCCACGACGCCGACGCCGACGACGACGACGACGACGACGTCGCCAACGAAGACGACGACGAGGGAGGAGGGATGACGACGACGGCGACAACGACGACAACGACGACAACGACGAGGGAGGAGGGAGGACGGCGACGACGCGAACGACGAAGAAGGAGGAAGGACGGCAACGCCGACGACGACAACGACGAGGGAGGAGGGACGACGACGTCGACAACGACGACGACGACGGCGACGAAATAGGAGCGACGACGACGAGACGCCGACGACGGACGACGACGACGACGACGAGGGAGGAGGAAGAATGACGACCACGGCGACAACGACGACGGAAACGACCACGACGCCAAAGAAAACGATGACGACGAACACGAGGAAAGACAGAGGACGACGTAGGCGACGACGACGACGACGCAGGAGGAGGGAGGACGGCGACGACGACGACGACGGCGACGACGACGCAAGAGCGCGCGCGCACGCTTTTGTTGAAAATCCGTGTTGCGAAACCTTGTGTTTTTGTAGGTTTTTTGGACACACGATGTTGAAATCCTTCCGAAACCAATGGGTTTTGAAGGATTTCGGCATACGCGCGCGACGACGCGCGCGTCTGCACTTCGTCCAATTTTTTGCCGAGGATTCTCGCGACGGCACACGCGCCAGGGCGTTCGACAGATTTCGACATGCGAGCGCGCGAAGCCCGTTTGGTAGCATTTTGTGAAAATCTTGACAAACCTATGGCTTTCTTAAGATTTCGCAAGAGCTCGCGCGTAAGCTTTTCTAGCAATTCAGTGTTGCGGAACCCTGTGCTTTTGTATGTTTTTTGGAAACTCGATTGCGAAATCCTTCCGACACCGAAGGTTTTTGAAGGATTTCGGCATGCGCGCGCGACGACGCGGGCGTGTGCACTTCGTCCCATTTTTTGCACGGGATTCGTGAACAAGTACCAACGATGTCCCCGCGTATCATTTTCTACAAGGGAACCTCAGGGGGAGCGATACCGGTTCCCCGGGGATAATGTAAATTCATATTTAGATTTGGACATGTGGTCAGAATCATAGATGATTTACATACCCGAATGGGGGGCGGCGAACGCCGGTGGGGGGGTTGAGTCTATAACATTTTAGAAAGGAGAATCTATATACATGGTGCTGTCTATGTGGGACAATCTATGAGCTGCAGCTTCAGTGGTGCATTTTACGTGGTGCAATTCTTTTGCCGAACTTGAAGTTGTCAACTCCACTGCTCGCGCAATCATCCCACCCAACCACCCGCAACTTGGTTTGCAAAACCCATGCGGGACCGAGTACAAATATCGCTCCGGGGTCGTCTTGGAGCCCTCGGGGGCGTCTCAAGAGCGCCCCAAGAAGACCGGAGAAGCAAGACGGCCGACGACGACGACGACGACGACGGCGGCGACGACGACGACGCCGACGTCGACGACGACGAAGACGACGACGCCGACGCCGACGACGACGACGAAGACGACGACGACGTCGCCAACGAAGACGACGACGAGGGAGGAGGGAGGACGACGACGGCGACAACGACGACAACGACGACAACGACGACAACGAGGGAGGAGGGAGGACGGCGACGACGCGAACGACGAAGAAGGAGGAAGGACGGCGACGCCGACGACGACAACGACGAGGGAGGAGGGAAGACGACGACGAGACGACGACGACAACGACGACGACGACGGCGACGAAATAGGAGGGACGACGACGAGACGCCGACGACGGACGACGACGACGACGACGAGGGAGGAGGAGGAAGGACGACCACGGCGACAACGACGACGGAAACTACCACGACGCCAAAGAGGACGACGACGACGAACACGAGGAAAGACAGAGGACGACGTAGGCGACGACGACGACGCGGGAGGAGGGAGGGCGGCGACGACGACGACGACGACGCCGCAAAAGAGCGCGCGCACGCTTTTATTGATCCGTGTTGCGAAACCTTGTGTTTTTGTAGGTTTGTTGGACGCGCGATTTTGAAAAACCTTCCGAAACCGATGGGTTTTGAAGGATTTCGGCGTACGCGCGCGACGACGCGCGCGTCTGCATCTCGTCCCATTTTTTGAAGAGGATTCTCGCGACGGCACACGCGCAAGGGCGTTCGATAGATTTCGGCATGCGCGCGCGAAGCCCGTTTGGTAGCATGTTGTGAAAATCTTGACAAACCTATGGTTTTCTTAAGATTTCGCAAGAGCTCGCGCGTAAGCTTTTTTAGCAAACGAGTGTTACGAAACCCTGTGTTTTGTATGTTTTTTGGAAACTCGATTGCGAAATCCTTCCGACACCGAAGGTTTTTGAAGGATTTCGGCATGCGCGCGCGACGACGCGCGCGTGTGCACTTCGTCCCATTTTTTGCAAGGGATTCGTGCAAAAGTGCTATGTTAGAACATAACATGTCACCGCATAATGTTTTTTACAAGGGAACCTCCGGGGGGGGAACCCAGCCCCCCCGGGGATAGTGTAAATTCATATTCAGTATGGACATGTGGTCAGAATCTTACATGATTTACATACCCGAAAGGGGGGGCGATACGGCGGGGGGGGATAGAGTCTATTCTCTTGATAGAAAAGAGAATTGATTTTAACAAACGAGTTGACACATCCCACGCTCTTGCAAACATCCCACCCACCCACCCGCAACTTGGCATGCAAAACCCATGTGGTGACGATTGCGATGCGTGTTTGGAGTTCGCTGGCCCATCTCTGCGGCCGCGCCAACCCAAGCGCGCGCGCAGCGGCCAGCTCGTTTGGCGCGACCGACGCGGCCGCGGTGGCGCTGACAGCTGAGCACATCCCAGCTGGGCGACGACACCGACGACGTCTCCAACGACTTCGACGCCGACAACGACGACGACGAGTACGACGACACCGACGACGACGACGCCAACGCCGACGACGATGGCGATGACAACGACGACGACGATGACGACGCCGACGACGACGACAACGACGAGACCGACGACGACGACGACGTCAACGACGACGACGACGACGACGGCGGCGGCGATGACGACGACGCCGACGTCGTTGACAACGACGACGACGATGACGACGCCGACGACGACGACGACAACGACGACACCGACGACGACGACGACGTCAACGACGCCGACGACGACGACGGCGACGGCGACGACGACGACGCCGACGTCGATGACGACGAAGACGACGACGACGCCGACGACGAAGACGACGATGACGTCGCCAACGAAGACGACGACGAGGGAGGAGGGAGGACGACGACGGCGACAACGACGACAACGACGAGGGAGGAGGGAGGAGGCGGCGAACGACGAAAAAGAAGGACGGCGACGCCGACGACGACAACGACGAGGGACGAGGGAAGACGACGCCGACGACAACGACGACGACGACGACGGCGACGAAATAGGAGGGACGACGACGAGACGCCGACGACGGACGACGACGACGACGACGAGGGAGGAGGAGGAAGGACGACCACGGCGACAACGACGACGGAAACGACCACGACGCCAAAGAAAACGATGACGACGAACACGAGGAAAGACAGAGGACGACGTAGGCGACGACGACGACGACGCGGGAGGAGGGAGGACGGCGACGACGACGGCGACGACGACGCAAGAGCGCGCGCGCACGCTTTTGTTGAAAATCCGTGTTGCGAAATCTTGTATTTGTATGTTTTTTGGACACACGATTTAGACATCCTTCCGAAACCGATGGGTTTTGAAGGATTTCGGCATACGCGCGCGACGACGCGCGCGTCTGCGCTTCGTCTCATTTTTTGCAAAGGATTCTCGCGACGGCACACGCGCAAGAGCGTTCGACAGATTTCGACATGCGCGCGCGCGAAGCCCGTTTGGTAGCATTTTGTGAAAATCTTGACAAACCTATGGTTGCCTTAAGTTTCGCAAGAGCTCGCGCGTAAGCTTTTTTAGCGCATCATTGTTGCAAAAACGTGTGTTTTTGTATGTATTTTTGGAAATTCGATTGCGAAATCCTTCCGACACCGAAGGTTTTTGAAAGATTTCGGCATGCGCGCGCGACGACGCGCGCGTGTGCACTTCGTCCCGTTTTTTGCAAGGGATTCGTGAACAAGTCTTATGTTAGAACAAAACATGTCATAATCGTATAGGATTTACACACCCGAAAGGGGGGCGGCGAACGCCGGGGTGGGGGGGTCGAATCTATTCTGTTTTCAGAAAAGAGAATCCATGTGGCGAGGTCCATGTGGTGCAGCTTACGTGCTATTGCAAACATCCCACCCACCCACCCACCCGCAACCTAGTTTGCAAAACCCACGCGGTGGCCATTGCGGTGCATGCTTGGCGTTGGCTGGTGCATGTCTGCGGCCGCGCCGACCCTAACACGCGCGCGCAGCGGCCAGCTCGTTTGGCGCGACCGGTGCGGCCGCGGTGGCGATGACCGCTGGGCGCATCCCAGCGGGCACTTCACTGCGAGTCGGCGACTTGGGCGGGCGCGGTATCATGGCAACGCCGACAACGGTAGAAACGATGATGGTAGTAGCGATGCTGGTGACGATGTTCGCACCGACGAAGGCGCAGCCAGTGCGGGCGCCGATGCTGATCACGCCGACGACGATAACGGCGTCCTCGCGCGGGTGATGAAGGTTTCGGAAAAGAGTTCGACATGCGCGCGCGGCCGACGCGCGAGAGTGGCCCGCATGTTTTTACTTGACGCGGATCGTGCCCACCCAGCGCGCGCGCAACGGCGTGCGAATGATGTCGGCATGCGGCGCCAAAGGCCCGTTTGGCAGAATTCCACGAAGATGCTGAAAAACCAATGGTGTCCTCAAGGGTTCGCAAGAGCGCGCGCCAGTTTTTTGGACAGCTGATGTTGCGAAACCATGTGTTTTGGTATGTTGTTCGGGCATTCGGTTTTGAAATCGCCACGGCGCCTAACAGTCTTGGAAGGATTCCAGCTTGCGCGCGCGTCGACGCGCGCGTGTGCACTTTGTTTTTTGTTTTTTTGTTGCAAGAGAGTCTCGCGGCGGCACGCGCGCAAAGGCGTTCGACCGATTTCGATTTGCGCGCGCGCGAAGCCCGCTGGGTAGTATTATCTGAAAATGCTGGAAAACCTATGGTTTTCTCCAGAATTCACAAGACATTTGTTTTTGTTTTTCCTCTCTCTCTATATATATCTATATAACGAAGGATAATACAACAATTCCGTGCTGCGAAACCATATGTTTATATATATATATATATATTGGACGCTCGATTTGGAAATCCTTCCGAAACCAAAAACTTTTTGAAGGATTTCGGCATGTGCGCGCGACGACGCGCGCGTGAGCATGTCGTCAAATCTTTTATAACGAATTCTTGAAACCTGATGATTTTGGATCAACGAATGCGCGCGCATAGTATTTTCTTCAGATCATGGCAGGGAGGGAGAATCGGTACCGGCTGGGCTGGGATGCTACGAATTCATATTCAGGATGGACGACGGGGCAAAACCATATGTAAATTGCAATGCGAAAAGATGAATCGATGAAGCCGGGTGGTGGTGGTGGTGGTGGTGGTGCATCTTATTTTTTAAAAGAAAAGAAACCTATGTTGTGCAATTTACGTGGTGGAATCTGGGTTGTGTAATCCGTGTTGTGCACTTTGCGTGGTCCAATCTATGCTGTGCAATTTACTTGGGCTGTCTAGAAGCTGTCCTCTCCGCTGCTCGTGCAAACGTCGCACCGTCCCACCCGCAACCTGGTCGCAAGACCTCTTAAGACAGTGACGGTAGGTACTAAATGGCACTTGGCAACGACACCGACGCCGACGACGACAGCGACAACGACGACGACACCACCGACAACGACTACGACGACACCGACAACGTCTCCAACGACTTCGACGACGACGACACCGACGACGACGACGCCGATGCCGACGACGACGACGACGTCGACGATGACAACGCCGCCGACGACGATGCCGACGACGACGCGGACGACGACGAGCTCGACGACGACGACGACGAAGACGAAGGCGGCGACGACGACGACGAAGGCGGAGGGAGGACGACGACGGCGACAACGACGACACTGACGAGGGAGGAGGGAGGACGGCGACGACGCGAACGACGAAGAAGGAGGAAGGACGGCGACGCCGACGACGACAACGACGAGGGAGGAGGGAAGACGACGACGACGACGACGACGACGACGACGACGACGACGAGGGAGGAGGGATGACGGCGACGACGACGACGCAATATTGCGCGCGCGCTTCTGTTGAAAATTCGCGTTGCGAAGCCCTGTGCTTTTGTACGTTTCCGAAAACGCAGGTGTTTGAAAGATTTCGGCATGCGTGCGCGACGACGCGCGCTCGTGCACTTCGTTTTTTCTGTTGCAGAGGATTCTCGCCTCGCGACGGCACGCGCGCGAAGGGCGTTCGACAGATTTCGACATGCGCGCTCGCGAAGCCTTTTTTTTGGGGGGGTTTTGTGTTATATATATATATATACGCATGTAAGTGCGTTCGACAGATTTCGACATGCGCGCTCGCGAAGCCTTTTTTTTGGGGGGGGTTTTGTGTTATATATATATATATATACGCATGTAAGTATATCTCATTAAACAACTGAAAACGCAAGAGCGCGCGCGTAAGCTTTGTTAGAAAATCAGTGTTGCGAAATCCTGTGCCTTTGTCTGTTTTTTGGAAACTCGATTTTGCAATCCTTCCGAAACCGAAGGTCTTTGAGGGATTTCGGCATTCGCGCGCGACGACGCGCGCGTGTGCACTTCGTCTCTTTTTTTGCAAGGGATTCTTGGGAACTTTTGATTGTTGATGAACGAGTACGCGCGCATTGTATTTTTGGGCAGAAGATGGCCGGGGGGGGCCGATACCGGCTGGACTGGGATAGTATGAACTCGCAAGTGGGATGGACATTGGGTCAGAATCCTATGTGTTTTACATCGGTTTCCGCGGGGTCTTGAACCCCCGGGGGGGAGGGTGGTAGAACCTATTCTCTTGTTAGAAAGAACAATTCATCAATGCCCCGCTTGAAATTGTCCACTCTACTGCTCGCGTAAACATCCCACCCGCCCACCCGCAACCAGGTTTGCTAATCCCATGCGGCGGCGATTGCGATGAATGCTTGGCGCTGGCTGGTGCATCTCTGCGGCCGCGACGGCCCGCGCATGCGCGCGCGTGCGCTTTGGCGCGACAGACGCAGCCGCGGTGGCGCTGACCGCTGGGCACATCTCAGCGGGCAATTCACAGCGAGTCGGCGACTTGGGCGCGCGCGGTATCATGGCAACGTCGACAACGGTAGACGCGGTGATGATGGTGGCGGTGCTGGTGACGATGCTGGCAGCGACGACCATGGCCAATGACGGCGCGGATGTTGATCACGCCGACGACGATGACGGCGCCCTCGCGTCGGCGATGCGGGTTTTGGAAAGAGTTCGACATGCGCGCGCGGCCGACGCGCGAAAGTGGCCCGCATGGTATCCTTTGACACGGATTGTGCCCTCCCACCACGCGCGCAAGAGCGTGCGAATGATGTCGGCGTGCGGCGCGAGAGGCCCGCTTGGCAGAATTTAGTGAAAGTGTTGAAAAAACGCATTGTTTCCCTGAAAATTCACGAAACTGCGAGCGCAAGCTTTATTTCGTGGTTGTCAACTGGCGTTGCACAACCACGTGTATATATATATATATATATATATATATTCCCGGGACACTAGATTTCGAAATCGGGACGGAACCTGATGTTTTTGGAAGATTTCGGCGTGCGCGCGCGACCGCGGGCGCGTGTGCAGTTCGTCCTATTTTTTTGCAAGGGGTTCTTGTGGCAACGCGCGCGCAGGGGCGCTCGAACGATTTCGCCATGCGCGCGTGAAATGCCCGCTTGGTACAAATCATAAACACGTTGCAACAACCTACGGGTTTTAAAGGATGTCTAAGGGCGCGGGCGTAAGCTTCTGTTGCAAATTCTTGCTGCGAAGCATTTTTTTTGGTGTCTTCGGGACATTCGATTTTGACATCCTTGCGTCGCTCGTGGCTTTTGACGGATTATGGCATGCGCGCGCGACGACGCGCGCGTGTGCACTTCGTTTTTTTTGCCCAAAGAATTTTTGAAAACTTACAAGCTTGTTGATCAACGATTGCGCGCGCATAACAGTTGTTGTTGACGATGATTGGGGGTGCCGATGCCGGCCTGCCTCGGATGGTACGAACTCATATTCAGGATGGGCGATGGGCCACAATCGCATGTAATTGCAATACGAAAAAGGAAACCGTTAATTCTGGGAGGGGTGTAGATCCTTTTTCGTATTAAAACAAAGAATTTACGTCGAGGCGGCGATGAGGCGTTGACGGGGCGGCGACAGCGACCGCAAGGCGGCGGACCCGACAACAGAACCCAGTCGACGGCTGGTGACAAGGCGGCGACGGGCCGGCGACGGCGACCACAAAGCGGTGACTCGGACAACGGGACCCAAACGACGGGCGGCGCCGAGGCGGCGACGGGACGGCGTCGGCGACCACACGACGGCGGACCCGACAACAGAACTCAGACGACGGGCAGCGCGGCGGCGACGGGGCGGCGGCGGCGACCATAAGGCGGCGGACTCGGCGGCGGAACCCACACGACGGGTGGCGACGAGGCGGCGACGACAAGGCGGCGGACCCGACAACGGTGCCCAGAGGACGGGCGGCGACGGGGCGGCGACGGCGACCACAAAGCGGCGGACCCGACAACGGCGCCCAGAGCACGGGCGGCGAGGGGCTGGCGGCGGCGACCACAAGGCGGCGGACCCGACAACGGAGCCCAATTCCCTAGAAAAACGTAGGAACCCGTGAGTGCAACCACTGCCTGGGGAATGTGTGTCCGAGAGAATGAGATCTTGCAATCCGTACGTGTGAATGCAGACAGCGGCTCTGGTATCCATGCAGTCGCCCGCTCGCTGTGCACGCACATGCCAGCATGAATTTATCCGGGTAGTATACTACTGGAAATAGCACTTGCGCGATTGCACACGCATATATGCGTTTTCACCAGGGGTACCAATCATAGCGCTTGCCTGCCGACGTTTCAAATCACAATTATGTCCATGCGTACATCAGCGTATCTGGGCACACAGCTGATTGCACTAGTGTGCGTACTCTCCATCTGCCCTCTGGACGTAAATGGTCTGGTCTAGAGTACCATCTCTTCCAAAACGATCGCTTCCCCACGATGCCTTCAATGCCTTCAACACTTCTAGGGGAAAGGTGGTGAATGGTTGGATGAGGAAAGGATTCCGCAAAACATATCAAGAACCCCGTCGTCCATCCCCTTGGCTTCTCCTGTTGTTTATGCATCCAACCTTCTTTCGTCCTCTCTCCTGCTCCATATGATGTACCGATATCGCTACCAATGCAGATGCAAGAACATGTGAAACCGACTCGAACACGCGCATCTTCTTTGCCAGCATAAATACAATGTCAGGCTTCCCCGCAGTATGGTTATCAATTTCCCCTCCTATCACTCTTGCTCCGCCTGCCTCTGCTTCATCATCCTTCTTTTTGTCCTGGAACGTATTCTGCTCCCGCGTGGCCCTTCCTTTCATGACCCTGTACTTCACCTCGTCATTATCAGCTGCCCCCGCAGGCGTGAGCGTCGGCCTTCTGACCGCCGCGAAGACAATAAAGCTCCCACTGGGCTGCAAGCTGGCGCGTCGGCCAGGATGATGTGCACCCTGTGGGGAACAGGTCCTCGCGCGTGGGAATCATCAAACACACGCTCCGCACCTCCCGCTGCCCAGCGTGGCGAGCTGATTGCACCCGATGCGGCCGAACTCCAGCTGCCTGCCGTGAAAACATATCATGGCCTCTGCACCGGGCGTTGCACCTCTGCGGCGGCACCTCCACGCCGGGCAATACCTCTCAACACATGCCGGGGAGACGTAAGACCCGGGTGCGACCATGAAACTGACGAGACCGAATCTGAAATTTGACGCGACCTCCCGCTGCAGACATCCCACGACACCCAGAAAGTGAAAATCCAGGACGCGCCCGGCAAAAGACGTCGGCAAACCCGCGTTCCGGATTACTCGAGTCTTACGTTTCCCCGAGCATGACCTGGCAATTCAAGAACTCGCGACGAGGAGGAGGAGGAGGGGGAGCAGGAGGAGGTGGAGGAATGGGCCGCCCATGCTCGATCATCGTAGGTTTCGACCTCTGCCTTTTTGCAGGAAGGGCCGCCTCGCCAGGCCTCTGGGTGACGGCCCCGTGCGTGTCCCTCGCTGTGCCGCAGGCGCCAGACCGAGCGCCTCCGGGCCCCAGAGGGAGCTCTCGGTGCTGAGCACTGTGCTGCTCGTGGGGGCCCCCCCAAAATCCCCGGCCTGCTGGTCTCTTGGGTGCCCTCGGGTGCTCCCAGGACTCCCCGCGCGGCGTCCTCGGAGACTCGGGAGGCGCTGTGAGGGAGACACGCTCTCGGCGCGCCTCGAGGTGGCGCCAGAGGGCGCGTCCTGGATTCGTTCCGGCAAACTACTCCCTTGGGCCGTCCTGGAGGCTCCAGGAGCGGCTCCGCCAGGCCAGCGTCGTCCACATGTGCTAGATAGGTTTGTTCGGTGACTTCGACATGGTCGCGCTGTCGTTTCCACGCCGCGGAGCGCGATGCTGTAACTTGGCGGCGCGCACAAGGGGGTAGGGGGAGGGGGGAAGGCTTCTTAGAAGGAGTCTGCTTCTTAGAAGGCGCCGGCCTTACATCTAGAGGTAAGGCCCGCGCCTTCTAAGAAGCAGGGGCGCTTCTTAGAAGCCTTCCCCCCTCCCCCTACCCCCCTCTGCGCGCCGCCAAGTAACACGCCCAGCCCAGCTTGCACCTCCGAGGCAGCACTCGCGCCAAGAGCGATGAAAGAATGCAAGCCCGAGGCCCGGGGCCCGCAGGCAAACATATACCTTCAAGCGAGCGGCGCGCTGCCGATGAGCTTGCGGCACAGGGGGACAATACGTGCAGGAGGAGCGGCCGTGCACCACGCGCCAACCGGCAGGACAAGGCGCGCGAGAGCGAGGAGGCCGAGAGGTTGAGATCGAAATTGAAATTCAGAAAGATTGAGAGAGAGAGAGAGAGAGAGAGAGAGAAAACAAAAAGAGAGAGGGAGAGAGAAAGAGAAACAAACACACAAAACAGACAACATCCGGGACAGAACGGGGCTGATACAGCGCCATGCGGCTGACGTCCGCCGCCGTGCCTCTGGGCACGGCGTGGGCGTGTCCTCAGGTCCTTGGCCTAACCTCTGGAGCCTCGGTCCTCCGTCCCGATGAGCCTGATACTGGGCATCGCTCGGACGTCCATTCCCTGTGTTTTTTTCGGTTTCGTGCGCGGTCTTTTCGCCAAATGATCAAGGATGCTCCTCGGTGGTCCTCACCGAAGGAAAAAAATGCACACGCCCGAGCGATGCCAAGGATGCCAGGACCCTAGCTTGCCAGATTCGGCGGGCGTGCCGCGTGCCCCTGGGCTCCCCCGCGGCTTCTTGTCGCGTGCCTGCTCCGGACCCACGGAGGACCCCAGGGCGGGCCCAGCCTCCGAGAAGCCCCCCAATTTGGACGCCCGAAATGGGCACGGAAAGACTGGGCACAATGCCCAACAACAAATGTTGTCCCGAACCAACAGCGGCCACTGCTGGGCAAGCGGCCTTCTGTCTCAAATGGACACAGGCCGCGGCGGCGCGGACAGCGAGTCCTGTGCAAAATGAACAGGGACTGCTGTTGGGCATCGTACCCATTCTTTCCGTACCCATTCCGTTCGTGCCGACCCAAGACGTGCCAAGGGGGCCCCGACTCGCCGAAAGATCGCCCCAAGACGCGCAAGATGGCCTCCAGTCGGCCCAAGAGGCCTCCAAAATGCCCCAGGAGGCCTCGAAGATACCTCCCAAGAAGGCCCCAAGAGGCAACCCTCATTGATTTTACTTAAATTTTTGGCAGATGTTGGCCTCCTCGCCTTTTCGGCTTCCCGACGCTCCAAGACGGCCCAAGAGGCCCTCAAGACCACCCCAAAACAGCCAAAGAGGCCTCCGACAGGGCCCCAAGACGGCCTAAGAACGCCCCAAGACGGTGCTCAAGACGGCCCAAGAGGGCCCCAAGAGGGGCCCAAGAGAGAGAGAGAGAGATAATATATATATATATATAGAGAGAGAGAGAGAGAGAGAGAGAGAGAGAGAGAGAGAGTATGAATCGAACAGCCGAGGCTTCCGCCCGAAGAGCCCCCCAGGATGCCCCAAGAGGCGCCCAGGAGGCCCCAAGAGGCCCCCAAGAGGCCCCCAAGAGGCTCCCCAGAGGCCCCCAAAGGCCCCCAAGATTCCCCGAGAGTCCCAAAAAGGCCCCCCAGAGGCCTCCAAACTGCCTCCAATAGGCCGTCGAGAGGCCTCCAACAAGAGCCCAAAGAACATCATCCAATAGGTTTAAGACCCACAACTCAGGCACGGTGGCGGGATGGGCCGAAGGCCTTTGGATAGCTATTTTATGTATGTCTATATATATATATATATATATATATATGTGTATGTATGTATGAATGTGTGTGTGTGTGTGTGTGTATATATATACTAGAACCACGCGCGCGCTTCGCGCGCGCTTAGGTTCTGTCGAGTCACAGACCCAGGAATCGTTGTGAGAAGAAATTGGTGACGCGAAGCGTCGTGGGGGCGTCCTTGGACGTCTGGGGTCTCCTGGGGCCTCTTGAGGGGCCTCCTGGGGGCCTCCTGGCGGCCTCTTGGGGCGGAAGGCTCGAGCTTGCGGTTCGTGGTCCCCCTCTGGGCCCCCTCTTGGGCCCGTCTTGGGGCCCTCTTGGGCCATCTTGGGCGCCTCTTGGGCCGTCTTGGGGCCCTCTTGGGCTGTCCTGGGGCCCTCTTGGAAGCTTCTTGGGCCGTCTTGGGGCGGTCTTGGGCGCCTCTTGGGCCGTCCTGTAACGTCGGAAAGCCCAAAAGACAACTTTGTTGAAACATGTACGTTTTACGAAGGGAATGGGCCAATTTTTGCGTCTAGGGGCCCTCTTGGGACGCATGTTGGAGGCTTCTTGGGGCCTCTTGGGGGCGTCCTTGGACGTCTGGGGTCTCCTGGGGCCTCTTGAGGGGCCTCCTGGGGGCCTCCTGGCGGCCTCTTGGGGCGGAAGGCTCGAGCCTCTTGGGGCGGAAGGCTCGAGCTTGCGGTTCGTGGTCCCCCTCTGGGCCCCCTCTTGGGCCCGTCTTGGGGCCCTCTTGGGCCATCTTGGGCGCCTCTTGGGCCGTCTTGGGGCCCTCTTGGGCTGTCCTGGGGCCCTCTTGGAAGCTTCTTGGGCCGTCTTGGGGCGGTCTTGGGCGCCTCTTGGGCCGTCCTGTAACGTCGGAAAGCCCAAAAGACAACTTTGTTGAAAATGTACGTTTTACGAAGGGAATGGGCCAATTTTTGCATCTAGGGGCCCTCTTGGGACGCATGTTGGAGGCTTCTTGGGGCCTCTTGGGGGCGTCCTTGGACGTCTGGGGTCTCCTGGGGCCTCTTGAGGGGCCTCCTGGGGGCCTCCTGGCGGCCTCTTGGGGCGGAAGGCTCGAGCTTGCGGTTCGTGGTCCCCCTCTGGGCCCCCTCTTGGGCCCGTCTTGGGGCCCTCTTGGGCCATCTTGGGCGCCTCTTGGGCCGTCTTGGGGCCCTCTTGGGCTGTCCTGGGGCCCTCTGGGAAACTTCTTGGGCGGTCTTGGGGCGGTCTTGGGCGCCTCTTGGGCCGTCCTGTAACGTCGGAAAGCCCAAAAGGCGACTTTGTTAAAAATGTACGTTTTACGAAGGGAATGGGCCAATTCTTGCGTCTAGGGGCCCTCTTGGGACGCATGTTGGAGGCTTCTTGGAGCCTCTTGGGGGCGTCCTTGGACGTCTGGGGTCTCCTGGGGCCTCTTGAGGGGCCTCCTGGGGGCCTCCTGGCGGCCTCTTGGGGCGGAAGGCTCGAGCTTGCGGTTCGTGGTCCCCCTCTGGGCCCCCTCTTGGGCCCGTCTTGGGGCCCTCTTGGGCCATCTTGGGCGCCTCTTGGGCCGTTTTGGGGCCCTCTTGGGCTGTCCTGGGGCACTCTTGGGAGCTTCTTGGGCCGTCTTGGGGCGGTCTTGGGCGCCTCTTGGGCCGTCCTGTAATGTCGGAAAGCCCAAAAGGCAACTTTGTGAAAAATGTACGTTTTACGAAGGGAATGGGCCAATTTTTGCGTCTAGGGGCCCTCTTGGGACGCATGTTGGAGGCTTCTTGGGGCGTCTTGGGGGGCGTCCTTGGACGTCTGGAGGCCATCTTCAGCATCTCGGAGCCCTCTTGGAGGCCTCTTGGAAGTTTCTTGGGCCGTCTTGGGCGTTTCTGGGGCCGTCTTGTCTGACCGGGAAGGCCTCCGGCAAGCCCCGACGAGCCTCCGGGCCCCCCGGGGTGCACATTTGCGGTCGGGGTCCCGGCCCCGGGCCCCCGGACCCGGTGCGCCGTTATATGTATATGTGGTCTACCTGCGCGTACGACTCCCACGCTCCAAACGTTCACAGGGGAACTAGCCGCGCGCAGTCTTCACAGGGCGGACATATCGCCAGCAAGGGGGGCCGGGGTGAGGGTGGGGCAGCGCGAGGACGAGGACGAGGAGCGGGAGGGGACGAGGAAGGACGAGCAGAGGCACGCGCGGACCAGGCCATGAGCTGGGGGCGCAGACGCTCGCCAACACAGGCCGAAATACCACGAATCACGATCTGCTGGGCCTAATTACCCCTAGCCACCACCACCACCACCAGACCAGGGGCGCCTGTTTGATAATCTCGGCTCTCGAGCGGCCGTTCGGGACGATCCCGGCACCCCGGGAGGCCTCTCGGCGAGGCGCAGCTGCTGGAAGGCATCCCGTGGCTTGAAAGCCGCCGGGAGAGGCCAACAGACGGACAAGAGTGCACGCCCCGGCTCGAAACCGCCAGACCTTCCTTGCGGGGTGCGAGGCTGGGGTCGCGCCCCCCCTCGGTCTGCAGTGGAGGTTGCGACAAGCAGGCCCAGGACCGCACCGGGCGCGCACAGGGCTGCGGGGAAGCGAAGGAGGAGGAGGAGGAGGAGGAGGAGGAGGAGGAGGAGGAGGAGGAGGAGGAGGAGGAGGAGGAGGAGGAGGAGGATGACGAGGAGGAGGAGGAGGACGAGGAGGAGGAGGAGGAGGAGGAGGAGGAGAAGGAGGAGGAGGAGGAACAGGACGAGGGGCCCGAGGGCTGTGCCCAGGGGCCGGCTGCCCGCGGGCCTCTGCCAGAGGCCGCGCCAACACGGCGCGTGTAGCCCCAGCGAGTGCGAGGAGGAGGAGAGGGTCGGCGACGACGCCACGCCCGCGGCCCCCGGCGGCGCCGCCGCCAGGGGCCTTCTGCGTGGCGCCGAGCGGGGTGCCGGGAGCAGGAGGCCCTCAAGGCTCGGGCAGTGTCAAAAAGGGGGGCCACCACTGGGGGGAGAGGGGGGTGGATAGGCTCAGGGTGGGATGGGAAGAGGAGGCGGGGGGGAGGGAGAGGGCGGGAAAAGCAAGCCCGAGCCCGAGCCCGAGCCCGAGCGGGAGAGAGAACGGGGGAGGGGGTGGGCAGCGTCCTCGCCTCTCCAATATTGCAGGGGGTCCGAGACGGCTCAAGAGGCTCCCAACTTTGTCCCACGGCAGCCCCCGAGCTCCCAACAGAGGCGCCCTAGAGGGCCCTTAAAGGGCAACTCGAAGAGGCCCTGTAAGCCAGCGCACAAAAAGGCCCGCCGAGAATGCAAGCAGGCCCCAAAGAGGCCTCCCAACGGGCCCCGGGAGCTCCCGATCGCCCCCCAGGAGGCTCCCTCGAGCGTCCAAGAGGCCGAGCCGAAGGCTAACTATACGAAGATCGAAACAAGAGTCAAGCTGGACACGCGCTCGACACCTGAGCGAGCACCGCCTTTCAGACGTGACTCGCTGCGTATAAACCTGCACGCACCCCCAGGCCGCAGAGGCACGCCCTGCTCCCCTCTTCTCCGCGTCGCCCTCCTCCCGCTCTCTCTCTTTCGGCCTGCCGCCGCCGCTCCCCTTCCCTGCGGCCCACCCCTGCCCCTCCCGAGAGAGGAAACTCAGCAGAGTGAGGGGGCCGGAAGGTCTTACGCCATCCCCGAGATGCCCTCCTCTGCCCCTCCTGAGATGACAGAACCAGCAGAGCGAGGGTGCCGAGTGGTCTTACGCCAATCCCTGGGTGCGCGGGTGAAGTGGGACTCCGCTGCCTGGATTCTGCTTGTCTGTTGTTGCTTGCTGTCGTCGTCCTCGCCCGCGCCCCTCCCCCCCCCCCGCGACCCGCCCACGTTGCTCTGACGGAGAAATCCGCGCCGCTGACGACCCCGCCGCCTCCCCGCTCTTCTTCCGCACTTGGCGGGGTGCTTCGTGCCCCCTCGTCCTCCTTCTGACCCCCGTCCTCGTTCTCTCTTCCTCTGTTGCTGCTTCCCACAGTCGGCCTGTATCAAAGGATGGGCGTAAGAATGCAAGAGCCTCGGACGCCCATTTCGAAGCTTCTCGAGCGGAGCGCGGCCGACGAGAGTGGCCAAGGATGCCGAGGAGGCAGGGATGCAAGGGTACCCTTGGGAAGGGTGCCCATCCTTACTATGCGGGTTGACTGTAATCCTTGCCCTCCTCTTTCTCTGCTCTGCCTCTCCTGCTGCCGTTGTTCCTGCCACTGCCGCCGTTGCCCTTCCTCGCCAGCTGCCCGCGCGCGCCCCCCAGGGCAGCACCGAACGCATCCTCGAAGTCGGCACCATCGCCGAGCTCGCGCGCCCCCGCCGCGCCCTGCGTGGGGCCGGGCTCTCTCTCTCTCTCTCTCGAGGTGCCCGCATATCGAAATCAGACCAACTCGGCCAAGAACCGGGCTTGCCCCGTGGCCTTGGAGAAGACAATTGAGATCCCGTGCTCAGCCTGGCTCAGTCCTACCAGAGTCGTAAGTTTCACCTACTCAGCGTTTCTGCTGGCTTGACCCCATCCCCTGGCTGGGAGGCTGCCCATGGGACCAGCTTTTCATTCAAAAGGCCTGGCTGGGGTGCCTAGAACTTAGAACAATTAGTCTTTCCGAAGCATCCGACGTCACGACTTTTTCGAGACGCGGGCGCTTGATCTCCAGACTCCAAACCCCTTCCCTAGGACAAGTTCCTCGTCCCAGCTGGCCTTCGGGCGAGCTCGGAGGCTGCCCTTGAAGGGGAGAATTGGCTAAACACCTCTGTGCTTGACTTTTCAAGACGCTGGAGGTCTGGGCTTCCGCGGAGGTTTCGGGGGTCCAGGTACTCTTCTAGGGTTAGGTCGGGCATGTCCTCCTGCAGGTGGACGCTGGACGACACATTCAAAATAGCGAAGATATGCTCCGACATTATCAACAAATTATCAAAACATCGTTCCCAGACGATGTTTCGAATCTCTTTGAACATTTCTCCTGTAAGGACACGCCCGACTTACTTCTAGGGTGCGCTTCGGCTACAGCACTTCGAGGGGGGATCCCGCCAGGGCGGCGAGGACGCTCTGGGAGGCCCAGCGAATTCATCGAACACGCTTTTTGCGTCGGCGGCTAGGCAGGGGGTGACTGCGCTGGCGATGAGGGGCTTGAGCGGGAATGCCGTTGGAGCAAATAGTGCCACCAAGCAAAAGGAGGAGCGAGGGAATTCACCACACACACGCCGACGTCGCACGCGAGGCGACGAACAGAGGAGCACCCGCTGGCATACGCAGTTTGATAGGGGGCTGGGAGGCCCAACCAGAAGCTTCGCCTAAGGCGAAGCCCGTATGCAACTCTGTTGTACCGTAGTAACGATAGTCCCAGAAGTAGGAGATCGTCGCGGAAGCGACGGGCCATGACAAGCGAATCTGTTTTCGGTCTCAATGGCAAGTAATGTGCCTCGCGATGAGGCGCAGTCATGTGTTGGCGGCCGGCCACTTGAGAACAAACGGCCGCGGACAAACGCTCGCTGTCTCTCGCCTTCGCCCCAGCCTCCTCTAGAGTTGCGCAACAACTTTCGGAGCTCCGCGCGGACTTGTTGGATCCACGCTGGACCCTCTCTCTGGCGCGCGGAGCGCGCCAGGGGCAGCGCTGGAGGCGCCGCCAGGGGGCCCAGCGCCGATCCAAAAAAGTCCGCGCGGAGCTCCGAAAATTATGTTCGTACAGTTTTTGGTTCCTTCGCGCATCGATCCCCAATCGCCCATTCATGGCCGAGATGGGGCTGGATGGCCCGCCCGAACCACAACCGTATGAGTTCGCTATCGGCGTCGGTGTGCGCAGCCCCAGACCCCCTGACGCCGTGTTTTTTTCGCCACGTCGACCCCTGGAGGTCTCGACCCATTCCCCGGGACCGGTTTTTCACCCCGAACAACTTTTTGACGGTCCCGGGGCCCGGCGGCAGCAGCACGAGGACGACGAGGCGGCCGAACAGGAGGGGCGCCCCGCCGCCGACGCCGCCGCCGCCGAGGACGACGACGAGGCGGCCGACGGCAGCAGCAAGGGGGGGCGGTGACAGGCCCTCGGCCCGCCCTTCCATGTCCTGCGCCCCCCCCCTCTCCCCCTTCTTCGTCCTCATTCGTCTCTCTCCTCCTCACTCTGCTCACCCTCGCTCTCCCCATCATCCTCTTGCTCCCCGTCCTTCCCCTGGGGATGAGGATGAGGATGAGGATGAATATGAGGATGAGTATGAGGAGGAGGAGGAGGAGGACAGGGAGGAGGAGGAGGTGGAGGAGGAGAGGAGGAGGAAGAGGAGGAGGAAGAGGAGGAGGAGGAGGAGGAGGAGGAGGAGGAGGAGGAGGAGGAGGAATAAGAGGAGGAGAGGAGGAGGAGGAGGAGGAGGAGGAGGAGGAGGAGGAGGAGGAGGAGGAGAGAGGACAGGAGCGAGGACGAGGAGGAGGATCAGGAGGAGGAGCACGAGGACGAGGAGGGACGAGGACGAGGAGGAGGAGGAGGAGGAGGAGGAGTAGGAGGAGGACGAGGACGAGGCGGAGGTCCTGCTCGCCCCCCCCCAGCTCGAGACGAAGGCCGCCCGCGCCTGGCCGGCCGCGGCGCCGCGCCACCGCCCCGCCCGCGCCCGCCGCGCCCCGCCGCGCCAGCGCACGCGCCGCGGCCGCGCACGCCGCCGCGCGGCCGGCGCCGCGGGAGCCTCTTGGGGGGGAGCCCCGGCGCGAGAGAGCGCGCGCCCCGGTGCGGAGCGTCCTCCTCCTCCTTCTCTCCTCCTCCTCCTGCTCCTCCCTCCTCCTCCTGCTCCTCTTTCCTCCTCCTCCTCCTCCTCCTCCTTCTTCTCCTCCTCCTCCTCCTCCTCCTCCTCCTCCTGCTCCTTCTCTTCTTCCTCCTCCTCCTCCTCCTCCTCCTCCTCCTCCTCGACCCGTCATGAGGACGCACGGTTTACCGGCACGGCCCGCGGAAACGAAGCCAGAGCCGGGTCGGCCCAGCGGGGCCCCTCGGCAGCCCGCGGGCCCGAGAAGAAGCCTCCTGAGGCTCGGCGGGGCCGCGGGGCCTCCCAAAAAGGGAAAGAGGCGGGGGGCACGCCCTTTTGCCTGGCGGCGAGGCGCGCCGTCCTTGGCGTCGGCGGCGCGTGCCCTCGTATCACGAGGACGCACGGCAAGGATGCCAGGGCCTTGGAGGGCCATGTTGAAACTCCGCGGGCGGGGCGCGACCAGCGAGAGATGCCGAGGATGGGCCGAAGGGGGGGGGGATGCAAGGGTGACCCTGGAGAGTCGCTCACCCTTGACGTGCGGGCTCACCGTATCTGGGTCACGGCGGGCGAGGCCGTGGCCTCTGCGCCTGGCGCGTGGCCCGCCCCCGCCCCCACCCCCAGGCTGATCTCGCCATCGCTCGGACGTCCATTCCCCGTGCATCTTTCGATTTCGTGTGAGCATTTTTCGCTAAATGATCAAGGATGCTCCTCGAGGGTCCTCGCCGAGACGTCCGAGCGATGCCAAGTGATGGGATCTGGGATCTTCCTCCCCCCCTCCCGTGGGTTCTGGAGGGGTGCTGCCGTGGAGCCCTCTTTGCCGCCGCCGTCGTCGTGGTCGCCCCCCTGTGGGTGTGGCGTGGTGTCGCAGTGCTTCAGGGAGCGGGAGTTCGTCGTCGTCGTCGTCGTCGTCGTCGTCCCCTCATCCCATCTGGGGGGGCTGCGGGGCCCTGGGACCCATCCCATCTAGGGGGGGGGGCGCGAGCGGGGAGCCCTGAAGCACACACACACACACACGCACATGCACATGCACACGCACATGCACATGCACATGCACAGGCACAGACACAGACCGACAGACGCGCACACGCACACAACACACACAACACACACACACACACACACACCACACAACACTCACAGCATACGCACGCTGTCATGTGTGTGGATGCATGTGTGTGCTGCGAGACAGTAAAGCATTGCGAGAGATGCGGAGGAGGAACAGGGGGGAATCCTTGTAGTCGGCGTCTTTGTGCGCGGGTGGTGGCGTACAGTTGTGCGTGATCGTTCGTGAATGTGTTTTGGGGGCCCCTGCGGTGAGACGGAGCCACGACAGGGACGAACTCGGAACAGGACAGACCGGGGATCTCTGAGATCTGGCGGTGCCCCAGGAATCCCTCTGGAGCCCATGCGGCGTCCGACCCCGTTCGGCCGCCAAATGGGCAGCCGAGTGACGGACCTCTGGGGGTCCCCGCCAGGCCGGGGGGGCATTGGAGAGCTCCTCGGGACGAAAAGCCCGCCAGGCCGGGGCCGTGGGTCGAGGCCTCCGGGGGTCGACGTGGCAGAGAAGCACGGCGCCGGGCTTCTGGGAGGGGAGATCGAGACTCGAGGGTCCAGGTTTTGCGTTCTTCAACTTGCCTTTTCGGGCCTCTCAGGGCGTGCTCGCCGCCACGGCTGGATTCGCCTCAAGGTCGTACCCAAAACGCACCATTGGAGAGGTCCGTGGGAGACGGGGGATGAAGAAGGGGGATGAGGATGAGGAGGAAAAGGAAGGTTGATGACGATGATGACGACGATGCCGCTGCCGCTGCTGATGATGATAATGATGATGCTGCTGCCGACGATGACGACGATGACGATGATGATGATTATGATGATGATGACGACGAAGATGATGATGATGAAGACGATGGCGATTGACGGTGTGATGATGATGGTAATGATGATGAAGATGATGATGACGGCGATGACGATGACGATGACGATGACGATGCTGTTGCTGATGATGACGATTATGATGATGGCGATGACGATGACGATGGCGATGACGATGATGATGAGGAGGAGGAGCAGCAGGAGGAGCAGTTGGAGCAGGAGGATGAGGATCGCGGTTCGAGGGTCCAGGTGTTGTGCGCTTTTGCAGTGTACATCTTCGGGCCGACACATTGATGCTGCAATACAACCTCGCGTCCCACGGCCCACGCCTCCTCCTCACGTGTCCCTGCAGCTAGGTCGGGCATGCCCCCCTGATTGCAGGCGGATGCTGGACGACGGATTTGGAAAAGTCAGAAAATTTGCAAGAAGTGCCAAACAAACAATCGAAACATCGTCCCCAAACTATTTTTTGGCTATCCCTGAATCCGCCGATCCGGCGTGTGAGTTTCTGAGAGCGTGGACTTGAGCTCGCTCAAGTTTCGCTCTGCAGGGGGGGGGGCGCGTTCTTTCCGACGTCATTTCCGACGTTTTTCGGTACACGGGGATATTTCCGACGTCCTTTCCGACGTCTTTCGGTACCCGGGGACAAGGGGGGTGTAGAAAACTCCACTTCCGCAGCCCCCCCGGATCGGCGGCACCGGCCGGAGGCCAGCCCAATATTCCTCCCGTAGAGGGGCAGGCCCGACTTCACCCTACGATTCTGTCGGGCGTGTCCCCCCACAGGGGGATTTTCGACGAGAAAACAAAAAAAATACCCCCAAAATGCCCCCCAAAAGCTCAAAGCATACTCAAAACATGGTCCCCGGACTATTTCTGGACTATTTTTGGACTATTTTTGGGGTATTTTAAATTTCTCGTCGAAACTCCCCCTGTAGGGGGGCAGGCCCGACGTCACCCTGCGAGCCCGCCGCCTCGATTATGTCGGGCGTGTCCCCCCACAGGGGGATTTTCGATGACAAATTAAACAATACCACCAAAATACTCCAATATTTCTGGGTTATTTTTGGATTATTTCTTGGGTATCTTGTATTTCCCGTCGAAACTCCCCCCGCAGGGGGGCAGGCCCGACGTCACCCTGCGAGCCCGCCGCCTCGCTGCGAGGGCGCGCCGCCCTCGGAGCCGACCCACGCCCCGCGGGCGCTCGCACGTCCATTTCCCGTGTGTTTTTCGGTTTCGTGCGTGTTTTTTTTTGCTCGATGGTCCAGGATGGTCCTCGATGGTTCTCGCCGAGAACAAATGCACACGTCCGAGCGATGCCAAGTGAATATTCCCCCTGCAGGGGGGCAGGGCCCGACCTCACCCTGCGAGCCCGCCGCCTCGCTGCGAGGGGGCGCCGCCCAAAAATATTCCAAAAAGGTCGGAGTATCCTCCGACCTTTTGGAACATTTTTGGGGTATCTTTTATTTTTCGTCGAAAATCCCCCTGTAGGGGGACACGCCCGACATAAGAATACTCCCCCTGCAGGGGGGCAGGGCCCGACGTCACCCTGCGAGCCCGCCGCCTCGCTGCGAAGGGCGCGCCGCCCTCGGAGCCGACCCCCCCGCCCCGCGGGCCTGCCGTGTCCCGGCGAGGGGCCCGCTCGGCCCCGGCCCTCTGCCCTGCACCGCTGCGGCGCGCCGTCTCAGGTCGGGCCTGCCCCCCTGCAGGGAGATTTTCGACGAAAATAAAAAAAAGTGCCCTCAAAAATAATCCAAAAATAGTCTGGGGACTATTTTTGGAATATTTTTTGACCTACAGGGAGACTTTCGACGAAAAATGAAAAAACATACCCCCAAAAATAATCCAAAAATAGTCGGGCCTCCCCCCTGCAGGGAGATTTTCGACGAAAAATAAAAAAATACCCCGACAACTATCCCAGTGCGACCCTACCTAGGAGTTGGAGCCTCTAGGAGAGCAACATTAGTACAGTACATATAAGTACGCACACAGGGCCTGCCCCCCTACAGGGAGATTTTCGACGAAAAATAAAAAAATACCCCCAAAAATAATCAACAAAAAAAGTCCAAAAATAGTCTGGGGACTATCTCTTGAGTATGTTTTGACCTTGTTGGGGCATTTTTGGGGTATTGTTTTATCTTTCATCGGAAATCTACAGGGTTTCGACGAAAAATAAAAAAGATACCACCAAAATAATCCAAAAATAGTCGGGGGACTATTTTTGAATAGTTTTTGACCTTTTTTGGGGTATTTTTGGGGTATTTTTTATATTTCATCGAAAATCCCCCTGTAGGGGGACAGGCCCGACTTCAGCGTAGTCAAGCACACGAGGCACGTTATTCCCAAATCCGTGCTTAGAGGGCAGAGAACCCACCCCGATAGCGAAACGCTTCCAGACGGCTCGCGACGCGTTCAGGATTCCCCCAGCCGGCCACCAAGAAGCCTCACATGCCCAACGCACAACCTGATAAAAACAGCGGCCGCCCCTGCAGCTCCGCACCGCGAAAGACCACTCGGTCAGTCGACAACGGCGCGCAATTATGGGCCGGCGGAGTGAGCGAAGCGATTCGATAACCACCCCGACATGCGAAGCCGTTTAGTAAACGCACCCAAAGAAGGAATCAAACAAGGCAAAATTGTGTAATGAACGCCCAGGGCCGTTTAATAAACGCCAATTGTCCAGTTCGGGTGTTTTTTCCTCCCTTGAGTGTTAGCACTGAAGGGGTCCTAGCGGAAATAAGCAAATTTGGCGAACATTTCCCGCCTATGTTGCTGGCTGGCTGGCCCTGGGTTCCTGGTTCCAGGTTCCCGGATTCCTGGTTACTGGTTCTGGGCCGATTTCGGTGGGTTCCGGGTTCCAGGGTTCCTGGTCGATCTCCTCATTGATCAAACCATCCACTGAATGGTTTTTTTCTCTGATGTTTACGGTGCGAATGTCCTCATTTAGCAGACGAGCCGTTTTCCAGCCTTGTAATGTTCCGAACTGATACAACGAATGTGTGCGGCGCCAACGCGAGAGTCGGCGAAAACCCCACTTTGAAAACGACCTGCGCTCCATGCTTGTAACTGCTGCAACCTTTTAAGACAAACCTGCGCTAAAGCGATCGCCCGATTTTGAACCCGACCCCCTGGAGCTAAGGCGAGAATCCCATTTTCGAGACGGCCTGTGCACAGTCCATGCTGTTGCAAACTTAGAAGCGAATGTGCATGGCTCTAAGCAGAGAGCACGATTTTGAAAACGACTCCTCCATCCATGCTTTTAGCTCTTTCAAGCTTTGAGAACTATTGTGCGCGGCGCCAGGGCTAGAAATCCATTTTGAAAACCGCCCCCTCCATCCGTGTAACTATACTAAATGGCGAGAAAATCTCATGTGAAACGCCTGGCCCGCTCTACCGACAACCTGGAGGTGCGACAGGGGCGAGTTATGTCTAAAGAACAGGGGGTGGAGGAGGGGGAAGGAGGAAGAGCAGGACTTGATCTGATGGCTTTGGGACCCGTTTAGTGGGCCCCTGGGGGGGCATCGCGTCCTGCCCCCGAGGAACAGGAGGACACACGCCTTCTCCCATTGCCAAAAAAACGCGGAGGGATTTCTGAGCCAATCGTCGGCCTCAGGGGGCTCTCGTCGGATCCCATGGCCGCCGTGGGCCCGGGCCCAGCTCAGAATGAGAAGCCAGCCCAGGGGGCAGGCTCGGGACTTCCGGGGGGCCCCGTTCTGAAGAAGCAAAATGGTAGAATCATCGATTCTCTGGGGAACAGAAAGGAGGATGAGGAGAAGGAGGAGGGGGGGGAGGGATGAGGAGGAGAGGGAGGAGGGGCATCAACCCGCGCGTGCGTAGCCATGTGGCGGCCCCCGCGCCAGAAACCGAAGCGAGCGGAACTGAGAGGAGGGAGGAGAGGCGACAGAGAAGGAGGGAACCAGAAGCAAACATAATGACGAACTTGCGCGTGAATGGACCACTGGCGCCTCGCACATCAAAACCCGCAACACGAGCCTTGGGACTCGAAGGCGTCCTCCAGAGGCCGAAATCGCGAACCACCCGTTGCAATGCTTTTTGTTACGACGCCTGGAGGTCGGGTCAGCGGTGACCAACGTGCGTTCATCTTTCTTTCTTTCGGACGTCTGCTGGCGCTATTGCGCGCGTGCTTGCTATGCGGGTCACCGCCCCTCGGAGCTCAGTAAGGAATCATTCATGCCGTCGCTTGCAAAACCCATCTGGCATGTACAATGTTGCCCTGTGCTCGAAACGAGCTCTTTCGCTTAATGCTTGAGCGCCAATGATAATCGATGATCCGCTGCATGATCGAGAATCAATGATCCGCTGCATAATCGACCTGGAACCAGATGTATGCAGCGGCTCACTCATCGCGGACAGTCCCCCACTAGCCCGCTGACCGCGGATGGCCCGATCGCCCCAGCCTGCCCAGCATTGTGCGCACTCGCTATCGGGGGCCTCTCGCCGATTCATCGGCGATGCATCGCCGACTCCCAGGTCGCTGTGTCCGATGAGCCGCTGCATGATCGATCGATGATCCGCTGCGTGATCGATGATCGTGCTGCCAGAATCAGGGGGGCGTAAGACCCGGGTACAGGGGACTCGGAAATCCCCGACGTGGTCGTCAAAAAAATGACGAGGCCGAGCCTGCATTTCGACGAGGCCTCCCGCTGCAGACATCCCACGACACTCCTACTCGT
This sequence comes from Prorocentrum cordatum, assembly GCA_963575745.1. Classification (NCBI taxonomy): domain Eukaryota; class Dinophyceae; order Prorocentrales; family Prorocentraceae; genus Prorocentrum; species Prorocentrum cordatum. Next base: position 187,832 of record CAUYUJ010019381.1, on the reverse strand, counting down.
CAAAATCCGAGTCGCGGTCGTCAAAAAACGATGGCGAACCCGAGTCCTGGCAAACCCGGGTCTTACGCTCCCCCGACAGAGAGAGCGCCGAATCGGCACGGCCGGGGCGCTCGTGGCCGCGACGCGCCCCGGCCACGACGGAGGTGCCGCGACCTGTGCGTTGTGCGCAGCGGCCCGAAGGCCCGAGCCCCTGCGGAGCCCCGAGGTGGTCCTTACAGCAGGAGCTCGCCCACAGGAAACCTCCCACAGGAAGCCCAACCCTGAGGCCCCAGGACGCCCACTGACTCCTGGCGTGGGGACGTCGCGCTCTCCACAGCAAAACCATCGGAGCCCCCAAGAAACCGAGGGCGCCCTGGAGGCAAGCAGGGTGCTTCTTGGCCTGGGTTTCCTCTGTATGTCAGCGTCTTGACGGTAGGGGGACAAAGACCTGCATGAACATGAACAAAGACCGGCGGTCCGCGCGGACCTCGGAAGGTGTACACGTAGCACCCCGCAATTGCAAATAAGAGTGTGGGGGCGGGTGCGGGGTGGGTCGCGGGGTGGGTCGCGGGTGGGTCGCCGGGGGGACCACGGGAGAGGGACGACGACAACAACAATAAGAAAACCGAATCTAGGCCACGGAATCCCATGTCACCCACGCACCCAGAGATGGTGTAAGACCGTTCGGCCCCCTCGCTCTGATTTAGGCGACTGTTTCTTCCTCGACGAAGGCGTGCAGGGCAGGCCACCCTGCTCCTGGTCCTGATGCGGCGCCCACCGGGTGTGGGCGGGCCGGGCCAACGGGCGCCTGGCCAGGTGAGGGCTGGGATGCGGGCGCTTCTCTCCGCGCCCGTTTGCCGATGCCGCCCCAAGGTGGCCTGGCCGCCGCGGTGCCCGCGCCATCGAGCAGCGAAGCGTCGTCACCCTCCTGCGGCCCGGAAAAGGTGACGATTGAGAAATTATGGCTCACTCCTGAGGCCTTGAACCCAAACACATGTCAAACAAACATCGCTTCACTGCGAGGCCCGACTCTTCCTTCTGCCGGCTTCCGCTGGCGGCGCTGGCCCCTCCTCTTCCTTCTAGCCTCCGCCAGGGAAGACATGCCAACCTCTCGACCCCTCGGAGGCGATACTCATTCTGGAACGCCCCAAACAGCGGACACCGCTCGCTGACGCATGCCGCAACTTCGCGCCCTTAGAAGAAGGAAAAGCAACATTCACATAGATTTTAGGAGCTCCGCGCGGATTTCTTGGCTGGAGTCGCTCGCGGGTCGCCCCAGGGGTTCGCACGGAGGTTGCTGGGGGCATCGCTCGGGGGTCGCTCGGGGTCACTCTGGTGGCCCAGGGGGCGCTTAGGGTCGCGTCGGGCACGTCTTGTCTCGTCTTGCTGTCTGGCTCTGCTTATCTTTGATGAGTTCTCTTCGCTTTGCCTTGCCTGTGAGTCCGAGATCCCCTGGCACAACATGCCATGCTTTGGTATGGAATCATATCCAGCCAAATGCCGCTTTGCTTCTATGTGGTCCGTATTGCTACGGTGTGATACGCACTGCTATACTACAATTCCATGCCGCTCAAATCGATGATACAACATGACATGGTATGCCATGCCACGCGATGCTGCGCGATTAGTGCAATGTTATGGGATGCAACGGCACGCTGGTATGATATGCTACGCTATGCTATACCATGCTTGGCTATGCTCTGCCACGCTGTGTCCTTCAACACTGTATGATGTAAGGCTATCCAATTATTTGCAATGCTATGCCATGCTGCGCAATACTATTTGATACAATGCAAATGTGCTACGTTCTGACTTGCCAGCTGGTGCAATGCTATGCGCAACTATGCTTTACACTGCTTCGTATCGCACTGCACATCAACTGTGCTGCACGTGCATGCCTCCAACATCATGTTGCTCCTAATTGAGCTCGCGCTGGGCTAATGTGTTGGAAAATCCCACTGGCCCTCTAGGCGCAGGTGGTTTAGGGCGTTTCCTCTTCAAACCTCAACCTGCCCTGGGTCTGGACGTGGGGGCGGCGGTGTTGGATGGTCTTCCTTGGCCCCAGATGGCTCAAAGATGGCCCCAGACCCCAAAGATAGCCTCCAAGTTTGCTCGAGCTATCCCAAGCTGGCTCCAGACGGAGATGCATCCCAGAGGCCCCACGACCGCTCCAAGACGACTCCAAGTGGCCACGGTACGGAGCCTCCCAAGGATGCCCCAAAAGATACCTCACCCCTTCCATGATTGTGGCCTTCTCGCCGTTTCGCTTCCGATGGGCACCTGAAGTGTCAGCATGGCTCCAAGATGGCAAAAGAGAGCCCAACGACAGGAACAAGAGGGCTTCAAGAGCGCCCAGTAATGCCCACTAGAGGCCAATGTTTGAGCCAGAGAGGGGGAACACTACTCGCCGCCCCTTCTCTGATCGATGGTCTCCAAGATGCCGGCCTCAGGCCCCACGAGGGTCTCAAGAGACCGCCACAGGCCTCCCAAATGGCCTCAAGATGGCCCAAATAAGCTGCCAAGGGGCTACCAAATTGAACTACCCGCGAAGACATGAACGGTTGACTCGTGGGTATGCTCAGGCAGGCCCCGAGCTTCGGTTTGAGGGCTACGGCTACCCACCCTCTTTGTTCCACTGCGTGCTTGTGCACTTCCCTGATGAAGACAAGTTGCTTGGAGGCGATCCTAATTGAGGATATCCCTCTCTTCGATCGATGTCTTCCAAGATCTCCCCAAGAAGGCCCCAAAGCCCCTCAAGAGGACCCCAGGAGGACCCCAACAGGGCCCCAAAATGGCGTCAAGAAAGTCCCAAAAGCCTTTCAAATAGTCCTAAAAGTGCCGCTCCATGGCCCAAGTAGGCTGCCCAGAGGCTCCCGCATCGAACGACCAGACGGCATTTATGGTTGGCTCCTGGGGCTCCTGGGTCTGCTCGGCTCATTCCCGAGCTTTGGTTTCACAACTGTCTCCTCACTTTGTTCCACTGCATGCTGCTTCACTTCGCTGATCAATGCAACTCGCCTGGGCATCGATATTGAATGGGCCAATGGGGATACGCAAACAATCAAGACATCGTCGCACTGCGACGTGACTGCGCCTCCGTCTGGGCGCGCACTCCTCTGGATTTGAACGCTCGGGGAGATCATGTTCACAGCGGTGCGAAATCAACCTGAGGATGATGATGATGATGATGATGATGATGATGATGATGATGATGATGATGATGATGATGATGATGATCATCACCATCATCATCAACATCACCATCATCATCATCATCGCCCCTATCCCTATCATGCTCATCATCCTCTTCAAGCCTCTCCCAAGTTTGGAGACACGCAGTGCCACACGCGACAGCCTCCCGTGCCCCCTCGACCAATCGCCAACCAGAATGCTGGGCTGGCAGGGTGGCGAGACTTGCCGCAGGCAGCTGGATTATGCAACCTCCACGCGGTCATATCGCTTCAGCAGTGGCCCCTGACGTTGTAGGAACATGCTTGCCGCGAGCGGGTGAGAGGGGGGCATTCCATCAAGCTCTTGCAATCTTGTTGCTGCGCTGCCGGGCGCCGCTCCGGCACGTGCACTCCTGAATGGACTCCGCGTCGGAGGCAGGAGGGCCAGACACACAAATCCACCAAGCTCCTGCTGGCACCAACCTGGCCCGAACGCGTTCCCTGGAAGAGAGTCGGCCCGAATCGCGAGTACAGTACAGGCGAGGAGCGAGAACACTTGCATGTGCGAGTGTGCTTGCCGCGGCATCGTGTTCTCGATCTAGCCTCTGCCGATACGAAGTCCCTGACCGTCGATGCAACGTGGGTTCGTCACACGGTGCCTGTACCGATCCCAACCTGTCATTGTTATCCTACCACCGCGCGCCCCCGTCCGTCTCCCTGGGAGCCGGGCGGCGTGCGGACTCCCATTCCTGCTGATCATGCCCGCCCCCTGTCCCCTCCCTGCTCACTCCTCCCCTTGCCTCTCGCCCGCCTCACGCGATGGCACGAACGTGTACAGCCTCATGGCGGCAACGACCATCTGAGGGAACAAGCACCACGAGCCGCCACGCGCGTACCAGCCCACACCCAAGCCACCTGACTTCGCGCTTCATGCTAAGGGAAACGCTGCTATCCTCGCACTCTCGCGCAACCATGCTCTGGGAAAGACCGGCCCTTTGGCCCAGGCACCGGAGCGCGAAACGCAATCGTGTTCGCGCCCATGTGGGCGACCTGCGGCAAGTTTGTGTCGTGACGACTTCGGCGCTGGCTTCTGGCACCGCGTGGATCGTTCCACCTTCAATGATCGGCGGCTCTTCGATCGCCAGGTCGTTCCATAGTGTGTGGTTGGGCATGTCCCCCTAACAGGGGTATTTTGGACAAAAAATTACCCTGTGACGTACCCAACCCATTTGTACTATGGGGAACGAGGAGTTGGCCGAAACTTGCATGGACAATCAAATTGCAGGATCCGTTGTCTGATATGTAAGCTACTTGGGACACGCGCCTATGGCATGATGCGCAGGAGAACCATACAAGGACGAGGGGCGACAACTACAGGCTCAAAGAGGACATGGGGAGTCGGGAACGAAGAGCAGGAGAAAGACGTGCGGGAAGCCCACTGTGCTGTGCCCCTCAGCAGCCCTCGAAAGTGGCGACAGTTTCACAGATCGCAGCCCCCTAAGGATGGCGAGGTCTAATATGAGTCTGCGGTGAGTGCCCACTGAGCTGGGCCCCTCAGCAGCCCTCGAAAGTGGCGACAGTTTCACAGATCGCAGCCCCCCAGGGATGGCGAGGTCCAATTTGAATCCGCCGTGGGTACCCACTGTGCTGGGCCCCCCAGCAGCCCGCGAAAGTGGCGACAGTTTCACAGATCGCAGCCCCCCCAGGGATGGCGAGGTCTAATTTGAATCCGCGGTGGGTACCCACTGTGCTGGGCCCCCCAGCAGGCCTCGAAAGTGGCGACGGTTTCACAGATCGCAGCCCCCCCAAGGATGGCGAGGTCCAATTTGAGTCCGCGGTGAGTACCCTCTGTGCTGGGCCCCCCAGCAGGCCTCGAAAGTGGCGACAATTTCACAGATCGCAGCCTCCCAGGGATGGCGAGGTCTAATTTGAATCCGCGGTGACTACCCACTGTGCTGGGCCCCCCAGCAGGCCTCGAAAGTGGCGACAGTTTCACAGATCGCAGCCCCCCAGGGATGGCGAGGTCTAATTTGAATCCGCGGTGGGTACCCACTGTGCTGGGCCCCCCAGCAGGCCTCGAAAGTGGCGACAGTTTCACAGATCGCCCCCAGGGATGGCGAGCAGGCCTCGAAAGTGGCGACAGTTTCACAGATCGCAGCCCCCCAGGGATGGCGAGGTCTAATTTGAATCCGCGGTGAGTACCCACTGTGCTGGGCCCCCCAGCAGGCCTCGAAAGTGGCGACAGTTTCACAGATCGCAGCCCCCCAGGGATGGCGAGGTCTAATTTGAGTCCGCGGTGTGTACCCACTGTGCTGGGCCCCCCAGCAGGCCTCGAAAGTGGCGACAGTTTCACAGATCGCAGCCCCCCAGGGATGGCGAGGTCCCATTTGATCCGCCGGTGGGTACCCACTGTGCTGGGCCCCCCAGCAGCCCTCGAAAGTGGCGACAGTTTCACAGATCGCAGCCCCCCAGGGATGGCGAGGTCCAATTTGAATCCGCCGTGGGTACCCACTGTGCTGGGCCCCCAGCAGCCCTCGAAAGTGGCGACAGTTTCACAGATCGCAGCCCCCCAGGGATGGCGAGGTCCAATTTGAATCCGCCGTGGGTGTGCTGGGCCCCCCAGCAGCCCCCGAGAGTGGCGACAGTTTCACAGATCGCAGCCCCCCAGGGATGGCGAGGTCCAATTTGAGTCCGCCGTGTGTACCCACTGTGTTGGGCTCCCCAGCAGCCCTCGAAAGTGGCGACAGTTTGGCAGATCGCAGCCCCGCAGGGATGACGAGGTCTAATTTGAATCCGCGGTGTGTACCCACTGTGCTGGACCCCCCAGCAGGCCTCGAAAATGGCGACAGTTTCACAGATCGCAGCTCCCCAACGATGGCGAGGTCTAATTTGAATCCGCCGTGGGTACCCTCTGTGCTGGGCCCCCCAGCAGGCCTCGAAAGGATGGCGAGGTCTAATTTGAATCCGCCGTGGGTACCCACTGTGCTGGGCCCCCCAGCAGGCCTCGAACGTGGCGACAGTTTCACATATCGCAGCCCCCCAAGGATGGCGAGGTCCAATTTGAACCCGCCGTGGGTACCCTCTGTGCTGGGCCCCCCCATCAGGCCTCGAAAGTGGCGACAGTTTCGCAGATCGCAGCCCCGCAGGGATGGCGAGGTCTAGTTTGAATCCGCGGTGTGTACCCACTGTGCTGGACCCCCCAGCAGGCCTCGAAAATGGCGACAGTTTCACAGATCGCAGCTCCCCAACGATGGCGAGGTACAATTTTAATCCGCCGTGGGTACCCTCTGTGCTGGGCCCCCCAGCAGCCCTCGAAAGTGGCGACAATTTCGCAGATCGCAGCCCCCCAAGGATGGCGAGGTCCCATTTGAATCCGCCGTGTGTACCCACTGTGCTGGGCCCCCCCCCAGCAGGCCTCGAAAGTGGCGACAATTTCACAGATCGCAGCCCCCCAGGGATGGCGAAATCAAATTTGAGCCCGCCGTGTGTACCCTCTGTGCTGGGCCCCCCAGCAGCCCTCGTAAGTGGCGACAGTTTCGCAGATCGCAGCCCCCCAGGGATGGCGAGGTCTAGTTTGAATCCGCGGTGTGTGCCCACTGTGCTGGGCCCCCCCAGCAGCCCTCGAAAGTGGCGATAGTTTCACAGATCGCAGCTCCCCAGGGATGGCGAAGTCTAATTTGAATCCGCGGAATGTGCCCACTATGCCGGGCCCCCCAGCAGGCCTCGAAAGTGGCGACAGTTTCACAGATCGCAGCCCCCCAGGGATGGCGAGGTCCAATTTACGTCCGCCGTGTGTACCCTCTGTGTTGGGCCCCCCAGCAGCCCTCGAACGTGGCGACAGTTTCGCAGATCGCAGCCCCCCAGCTGGCACGCAGCGACGAGCGAGGCAGAAGGCAAGGTGGAAGAGAGGGGGGGGAAGGAGGCATGGCGACGCGCGAGCAGTGCTCTATTCAAAACGAGAACCCAACGCAGGAAGGTTGGGAATTCCCCTGTGACGTACCCAACCCATTTGTATTATGGGAAACGAGGAGTTGGCCGAAACTTGCGCGGACAATCAAATTGCAGGATCCGTTGTTTGATATGTAAGCTACTTGGGACACGCGCCTATGGCATGATGCGCAAGAGAACCATACAAGGACGAGGGGCGACAGCTACAGGCTCGAAGAGGACATGGGGAGTTGGGAACGAAGAGCGGGAGAAAGACGTGCGGGAAGCCCACTGTGCTGTGCCCCTCAGCAGCCCTCGAAAGTGGCGACAGTTTCACGGATCGCAGCCCCCCAGGGATGGCGAGGTCTAATCTGAGTCTGCGGTGAGTACCCACTGTGCTGGCCCCCCCGCCAGCCCTCGAAAGTGGCGACACTTTCGCAGATCGCAGCCCCCCAAGGATGGCGAGGTCTAGTATGAATCTGCGGTGAGTACCCACTGTGCTTGGCCCCCCAGCAGCCCTCGAAAGTGGCGACAGTTTCGCGGATCGCAGCCCCCCAAGGATGGCGAGGTCTAAATTTGAATCCGCCGTGGGTACCCACTGTGCTGGGCCCCCCAGCAGGCCTCGAACGTGGCGACAGTTTCACAGATCGCAGCCCCCCCAGGGATGGCGAGGTCTAATCTGAGTCTGCGGTGAGTACCCACTGTGCTGGGCCCCTCAGCAGCCCTCGAAAGTGGCGACGCTTTCACAGATCGCAGCCCCCCAGGGATGGCGAGGTCTAGTATGAATCTGCGGTGAGTACCCAGTGTGCTTGGCCCCCCAGCAGCCCTCGGAAGTGGCGGCAGTTTCGCAAATCGCAGCCCCCCAAGGATGGCGAGGTCTAATTTGAATCCGCCGTGGGTACCCACTGTGCTGGGCCCCCCAGCAGGCCTCGAAAGTGGCGACGGTTTCACAGATCGCAGCCCCCCAGGGATGGCGAGGTTTAATTTGAATCCGCGGTGACTACCCACTGTGCTGGCCCCCCCAGCAGGCCTCGAAAGTGGCGACAGTTTCACAGATCGCAGCCCCCCAGGGACGGCGAAGTCTAATTTGAGTCCGCCGTGTGTACCCACTGTGCTGGGCCCCCCAGCAGGCCTCGAAAGTGGCGACAGTTTCACCGATCGCAGCCCCCCAGGGATGGCGAGGTCTAATTTGAATCCGCGGTGAGTACCCACTGTGCTGGGCCCCCCAGCAGCCCTCGAAAGTGGCGACGTTTCACAGATCGCAGCCCCCCAAGGATGGCGAGGTCTAATTTGAATCCGCGTGGGGTGTGCCCCCCCGCCCCTCGAAAGTGGCGACAGTTTCACAGATCGCAGCCCCCCAAGGACGGCTGAAGTACCCACTGTGCTGGGCCCCCCAGCAGGCCTCGAAAGTGGCGACAGTTTCACAGATCGCAGCCCCCCAGGGATGGCGAGGTCCAATTTGAATCGCGGTGTGTACCCTGTGCTGGGCCCCCCCAGCAGGCCTCGAAAGTGGCGACAGTTTCACAGATCGCAGCCCCCCAGGGATGGCGAGGTCTAATTTGAGTCCGCGGTGTGTACCCACTGTGCTGGGCCCCCCAGCAGGCCTCGAAAGTGGCGACAATTTCGCAGATCGCAGCCCCCCAGATGGCGCATGGGTACCCACCGGGTCAGCAGCCCTCGAAAGTGACATCGCCATGGGTAGTCAGCGGTGTGTACCCTGTGTGCTGGGCCCCCCAGCAGCCCTCGAAAGTGGCGACAGTTTCACAGATCGCAGCCCCCCAGGGATGGCGAGGTCAATTTGAATCCGCCGTGGGTACCCACTGTGCTGGGCCCCCCAGCAGCCCTCGAAAGTGGCGACAGTTTCACAGATCGCAGCCCCCCAGGGATGGCGAGGTCAATTTGAATCCGCCGTGGGTACCCACTGTGCTGGGCCCCCCAGCAGGCCTCGAAAGTGGCGACAGTTTCACAGATCGCAGCCCCCCAGGGATGGCGAGGTCCAATTTGAATCCGCCGTGGGTACCCACTGTGCTGGGCCCCCCAGCAGGCCTCGAAAGTGGCGACAGTTTCACAGATCGCAGCCCCCCAGGGATGGCGAGGTGTAATTTGAATCCGCCGTGGGTGCCCCCTGTGCTGGGCCCCCCAGCAGGCCTCGAAAGTGGCGACAGTTTCGCAGATCGCAGCCCCCCAGGGATGGCGAGGTCTAATTTGAGTCCGCGTGTGTGCCCACTGTGCTGGGCCCCCCAGCAGGCCTCGAAAGTGGCGACAGTTTCACAGATCGCAGCCCCCCAGGGATGGCGAGGTCAATTTGAATCCGCCGTGTGTACCCACTGTGCTGGGCCCCCCAGCAGGCCTCGAAAGTGGCGACAGTTTCACAGATCGCAGCCCCCCAGGGATGGCGAGGTCACATTTGAGTCCGCCGTGTGTACCCACTGTGCTGGGCCCCCCAGCAGGCCTCGAAAGTGGCGACAGTTTCACAGATCGCAGCCCCCCAGGGATGGCGAGGTCTAATTTGAGTCCGCCGTGTGTGCCCACTGTGCTGGGCCCCCCAGCAGGCCTCGAAAGTGGCGACGGTTTCACAGATCGCAGCCCCCCAGGGATGGCGAAGTCTAATTTGAGTCCGCCGTGTGTACCCACTCTGCTGGGCCCCCCAGCAGCCCTCGAAAGTGGCGACAGTTTCACAGATCGCAGCCCCCCAAGGATGGCGAGGTCCAATTTGAGTCCGCCGTGTGTACCCACTGTGCTGGGCCCCCCAGCAGGCCTCGAAAGTGGCGACAGTTTCACAGATCGCACCCCCCCAAGGATGGCGAGGTCTAATTTGAATCCGCCGTGTGTACCCTCTGTGCTGGGCCCCCCAGCAGCCCTCGAAAGTGGCGACAGTTTCGCAGATCGCAGCCCCCCAGCTGGCACGCAGCGACGAGCGAGGCAAAAGGCAAGGGGGAAGAGAGGGGGGGGGGAAGGAGGCAAGGCGACGCGCGAGCAGTGCTCTATTCAAAACGCGAACCCAACGCAGGAGGGTTGGGAATAAGAAAAAGCCCAAACATATTCGTACAGTACTAAGTATAACATACTAAAAACAATTGTCCTCGTACTATTTTTTCCTGTTTTTGAAAATTCCTCCTGTAGAGGAACGGGCCCGACTTAACCTCAGTGGCCGATTGTGAGCTCACTGGCGGCGGTAAGCCTTGAACGCCGGCGCTAGGGTCGCGGCCACGTCGGCACGACACGAACCCACCGTGGCCCACCGACGGGGGGGGGACTGCTGGACACCAGCCACGGACGCAACGTTTCGTCCCGTCCGAGTGCGACGGGACCTCGACCCTTCAGCCTTAGGTCGGGCCTGTCCCCCTGCAGGGGGATTTTGGAAAAAATGAAAAGTTCGCAAAAAAGAATAAAAGAAGGCAACACAAATATTGAAACAATATTCCCCTGACTATTTTTTCTCTGTTTTTCAATATTCCTCCTGTAAAGGGACACTTGCGCCGCGCCCCCATCGTGCCGACGCCACCAACGGGGCCCACGAGGTGCGAGCGGGGCCCCAGGAGGATGGGGCGAGCTACGGCTGGCCCCCCCCCCCCCTGGCCGCCCAAACGCCCCTACCCCCAACAACCCTCTTTCCCGACGGCGACCCGCTATTTTTTCGCGCCAGGGGCTCCTGGGTCGTTTTCTGACGGTCGCGGGGCTGGGATTAGGTCGGGCGTGTCCACCTACAGGCGGATTTTGGGCGAAGAATAAAAAAGAGTCAAACATATTCACAAGCAGTGGAAAAAGCTAGAACAATCACCCCCAGACGTTGTTGTTGTTGTTGTTGTTGTTGTTGTTGTTGTTGTTGTTGTTGTTGTTGTTGTTGTTGTTTACGTTTTTTTTGTTCTGTGCAAGCAAATCCTCCTGTAGAGAGACAGGCCCGACGTAAGGCTGGGAGGCAAGAGGACTCACAACTGGGGTCCGAGCAGATGGGGTCTCGGAGCATCGCGCGGCTCCGCCGCTGCGTCCTCTCGATGCATCGGCGACGCCGGCGAGGAGAACCTCGGGCTCGAGCCGCACCGCCGACGCATCGGCCGTGCGGCGCCACCCTCCGACCCCACACGCGCGGACCCCGCCGGGGGGGCGGCCCCGAGGGGCGGCCTCTCCGAGCGGCGGGAGACGCCACCGGCAGCGGCTGCTGCCGATGCTCGCGGTGTGGCGCCGCCCGGATCCGAGGGGGGGTCCCCGAGATGAAGACGAGGCCAGCACGAGGGTACCTCCGGGTGAGGAGTTACATCGAGAAGCTCCGGGAGCTGGCGGCTCTGGAGGATGCACTGATCGGGCGCCGCGGCCTTCTCAGAACGCTCTCGGGAACGCTCCGAAAGCGTCCCGGCACGCTCTGGTGGGGAGCCCACAGAGGACGCACGCGCCCAGCTATGTCCACGCACGCGGCCCCTCGATCCGCGAGACCGGCCGCGTGACACGAACATTCGCGCAATGCGTACTCTCGAAGCCAGCGTGGATGCATGCACGTGTGCGTACGTCCTTCTGTCGCTCCGGATCCAGAACGGATTTCTCTCCTCGCCCCCGCCCCGTTCGTTGAGCAGGGACCGACCGTCCCGGCATTCCCATAGTCATACCACGAAGTATTTTTATAACCCAAAAATGTTCTAATAACAAAAACAATGCTCTTAGAACATGAATCCGATGTGTTAAAACAAGACAGTCCCATCCAGAAATGTTCTAAGAACATTTCGTGGGAATCACAGAAGTTCTTAGAACAGTGTTTGGTGGGGCTATAGGCGAGCCGGGACGCTTCGCCCCCGCCCCGTCCGAGGTCCTCCCGGCCGCCGCGGCACGCGGTGCTCCGCCGGCCCGGCTGGAGCCAGTCCGGCATGGCGCCCCCCCGCGCGGCCCGCGCCCCGGCGAGCGGCCAGAGGGGATGCGCGGCCGGAGTCGCCCCCGCCGCCGCCGCGCCGCGCCGCGCCGCGAGGAGGAGGAGGAGGAGGAGGAGGAGGAGGAGGAGGAGGGAGGAGGAGGAGGAGGAGGAGGAGGAGGAGGAGGAGGAGGAGGAGGAGGAGGAGGAGGAGGAGGAGGAGGAGGAGGAGGAGGAGGAGGAGGAGGAGGAGGAGGAGGAAGAGAAGGAAGAGGAAGAGGAGGGAGGGGGAGGGAGGGAGGGAGGGAGGGATGGAGGGAGGGAGGGAGGGAGGGAGGGGGAGGGGGAGGAGGAGGAGGAGGAGGAGGAGCGAGGAGGAGGAGCGAGGGAGGAGGAGGAGGAGGAGGAGGAGGAGGAGGAGGAGGAGGAGGAGGGCGGAGGAGGAGGAGGAGGAGGAGGAGGTGGAGGAGGAGGAGGAGGAGGCGGAGGAGGCGGAGGAGGTGGAGGGGAGGAGGAGGAGGAGGAGGAGGAGGAGGAAGAAGAGGATGTGGAGGAGGAGGCGGAGGAGGAGGAGGAGAAGCAGGAGGAGGAGGAGGAGGAGGAGGAGGAGGAGGAGGAGGAGGAGGAGGAGGACGTGTGGCAGGGAGCGCAGAGGCGGCGGGCAGCGCCGAGGGTCGACGGCGTGCCTCGCTCCCTCGTCCCCCCCCCCGCCGCCGCCGCGTCCGCCGCCCGCGGGAGCGAGGCTGTGGGCGCTTGGCGCGGCCAGGGCCCTGGGGCCAGCACGCTCCGCAGCGTCTGGACCTCCCCCAAATCTCCGGGCGTCGAGCAGACCTCCCGAGGCTGGCTTCAGTGATCGCTTTCTTCCTTCTCGCCTTGCCGATCGGCGCGGGCCCTTCGCGCCCCCTCCTGCCCCCCGCCCCATGGAGTGGACCTCTCGGGGGCGCGCAAGCATGGACCAGCGATCCATGGACTTGGCGCGCGGCCGCCAGATCCATGGATCGGGGGAAATGCCCTCACCGAAATGCGGCTGGTGGCGCCTCGCTCGGCGGCGGCCATCCGCGATTTCCTATGGAAACGGGACCCGTGGCAAATCCACGCCCCCTCACTCCATGTTTGCGATCGCCTGAGCCTCGGCTGCTGTTGGCGCCAGTTTCAAGCAGGCGGAGTCCCCCCCGTGGGACGCAGAGGTCCGGAGCCAGACCCCCGACCTCCCCCCCCCTTCCGTCCAATGTCGAAACCTGGGCATCGCTCGGACGTCCGTTCCATTTTTTATTTTTATTTTTTAGTTTTCTCTCTTTCTCTGTTTTTTTTTGTTTTGTTTTTTGGGTTTCGTGCGTTTTTTCGCCAACTGATCAAGGATGCTCCTCGATGGTCCTCGCCGAAGGAAAAATGCACACGTCCGAGCGATGCCAAGAAACGCCTAATAAGAGAACGTTCACTTTCTTTGCCTTCGGCCTCCCAGATGCCGTCTCCTGGCCCCGTCCAGCAACGACCTGGGGCGAAGGCGCTGGCCCCCTGGGGAAAAGGTCGAGATTCGAGGACGGCGAGCCCAATCCATTCTCACCCAGTAGATCACGAAAAGCTGAAACTGCAAGTTTCCTGAGCTGGGACGAAAGACAAGATAAAGGTTCAGGAAGGGTGCCTTCGACGGCTGCTGGGGCGCCTCAGGTCGTGCTGGCGTGCCTGAGGTCGGGCTGGATGGACCTCGAGTCCAACGAAAGCAACGAACCCTTCTCAGAAGGGTTCGTTGATTTCGAATGGCGGGCGAATCAATACGTAAGACGATGTCGCAAAAGTCAGTTTGGAATTTGGAGATCCGCGCAAGAAGCTAATCCACTCGCCCAACGTGTAGTTCTGTGCCTGTCCGATTCTGGCAGCCTCCCCGAGGGATCCCCCGGGGTGCCCGCGCCGCGGGCAGACACGTGACGTCGGACGGCAAAGGTGGGGCCAAGGCAAGAGAAGAGGAGGAGGAGGGGGAGGGGGAGGAGGAGGAGGAGGAGGAGGAGGAGGAGGAGGAGGAGGAGGAGGAGGAGGAGGAGGAGGAGGAGGAGGAGGAGGTAGGGCCAGGGCGCACACGCACGCCTTCGGAGGTCTGCCCCGGTTCCTTGCATCGGCGCTGGATCCCACCTGGCCATCGCTCGGACGTCCACTCCCTGTGTTTTTGCTCGGTTTCGTGCGTGGTGTTTTTTTTCGCCAAAGGATCAAGGAGGCTCCTCGATGGTCCTCGCCGAAGGAGAAATGCACACGTCCGAGCGATGCCAAGCCACTCCCTAGGGCGCGGAGCGCGCCAGGGGCGGAATCAGAGGCGCCGCTGGGGGGGAGCAGAGCAGATCCAAGACATGTGCGCGGCCCTTCGACAACTCGACTTCGGAAAACGAGCCCCCCGCCTGGCTGGGTCGTTCCCCCACGGCGGCGGACAAATGTCGACGTCGCCCCCACGGCACTCCCCAGGACCAGGACCATCGCGGGGCCTCGGGGCCGCCCTCTGTGCATCCTCGCTCAGGTCCTTTCGGATGGCTCCAGAGAGCACGTTCCCCGGGCGAAAATGCAGGAGATTGCATGGACACTTCCTGCCCCGGAGCCTCCGGCGAGCAAGAGATACGCTCGCAAGGACAACTCGCTGGAGGCAACTGCCCGATGACAAGCGCAGCCGGCAATGCCCTTGGCGCTTTCGCACTCGGCCGCCATGTTCAGAGGTAGCTTTCAACACTCGCGCATAGAAATGCCGACAAGCGCTAAACAAGGGTATGGTAAAAAGTTCAGCCGTGCATGGCGGTTCATGTACAGACGCCGCACTGCAAAGAGCACATGGGGCAGCGAGGGAGGGAGAGTGGAGATGATAGCGAATGCCTCACCCAGCAAAGCATCACTACGACACCGACAGGCAGACGGTTCTACAGGCTTGTGCTCTTCGCGAGCACTCGCTCGTCGGGCATAGCGCCTTGAGATCGGCGTGGAAACGACATGCTCGTGCCGTGCAGGAGGGGCAACGGCGCCGACCCTGCTGATCCGTACGTTGTTACGGTGTTCGAGCGGGGCTGCACGCGCTAAACCGACGGGCCTCCTCCTCCTCCGCCTCTTTGTTCCCGCTCAGGCTCCAAATCCCACCCAGCCCTCTGGGCGGAAATGGTTTAATGTGCTCCTTCTTCCAGACCCCCTCTTCCCTGTTTCGGAAAGGTTTCTCTCTCCCCCTCTCCTTATCAATGCCCGCCTCTCCCAGCCGGGCTGGAGACCAATCAGGAGCAACGCCTCCCCACCATCCCTGCCAAACAACAGTGCAAATTACAGTGCGCAGCAACATCCAAATCATGTTCGGGCGCCCCGCGATCATCTTGGACGACGGGGCCATCGTGTCACCCCGCGTGTGCAAGCCCACCAGCCCTGTCAGTAAACACATGTACAGTGCACGCTGTGGCCAGCTTTTCCCCGCGACCACGTTGCGGCGCTAATCGACAGGGATGATGGTGGTGCCCTGGCACGCGCGGCGCACCTCGTGGGCGTCGCGCACCTGGCCGACGCCCTCCTGCTCGTTGCTGCTGGCGGCCCCTGCCTACGCTGAGACTCGGGTGCTGCTTGTACTCGTAATGCGGGATGACGATTAATAAAGAAATGGGGGAGAACGATTAAACACATAGTTTTCTGCTAGTTCTGCATAATTTTCTGACTGGAGGAGAACGATTTTAAAAAGTAGTTTTCCAGCCCGCGGCCGTTTTTTTCTAATCCGCCGGTCCGGCGTGTGAGTTTCAAAGAGTCTCAGCTACAGCCTCGAGGCTGAGCCTCAGCCTCTGGGGGGGTTGCCGGGGTGGGGGGGGGCGAGTTTCCGGCGGATGCGGGGTGACGGCCCAAGAGCCCCCCCAAGCGTCCCCAAGAAGACCCCAAAGAGGGACGAAAAGCGGAAAAAGCGGAGGCCCCAAGAGCCCCCAAGCGGGCCCCCAAAAGCCTCCAAGAAGCGCCCCAGGACGCCCTGACAGGCCCCTAAGATGCCCCAGAAAACGCCCCCAGACGCATAAGAGCTCCCAAAAGGGCCCCCAAAAGTCTCCGAGAAGCCCCCCAGGACGCCCTGACAGGCCCCCATGTCTGCGGCGCGGGTTGGGTGGTGTGACTGCGTGTGTGCGTTTGAGTGTGCGCCCATAATGTCTGCGTCTGGAGAATAACCCCGAGCGACCTGGATCGGCGGCACTGGCCGAAGGCCACTACAATCGTCATCCCGGGCGCCGCCGCGTGAACGCGACCCCCGGTCATTTATTAATCGTCATCCTCCATTATTGTGGGAGGGTGCGGGGTGGTGAGCGAGACGACCGTCAGTCGTTGGGGGGCGATAGCTTGACCGTCTCGCGACCAGCTGGAGCGTCCAGGATGGCTCCAAGAGTCCACGGTGGCCTCCAAGATGGCTCAAATGAGGCCGAACCCCCAAGCTTGCCCAAGACGGCTTCAAGTGCCCCGGAACGTCCAAAGAGGATCCCCGGCAGGCCAACACCTGTCAAACACACGCGCGCACGCACGCACGCGCGCACGCACGCACGCGCGCACGCATGCACGCACGCGCGCACGCACGCACGCACGCACGCACCCACGCACACACACACACACACACGCACAAAAACACACACACACACGCACGCACACACACGCGTGCACACACACGCACACGCACACACGCACGCACACACACAGACACACACGCACACACGCTCGCAATCACACATACAAACACGCACACGCAGGAATACGCACACACAAACATACACGCACACACGCGCACACACAGAAACACACACGGACACGCAAACACATACACACACGCGCGCACACACGCATGCGCACGCACACACGCACACGCACACGCACACACATAAACACACACACGCGCACGCACACACAAACGCACGCACACACACGCGCACACGCACGCGCACACACACACGCACACACGCATACACACACGCACACACACACGCGAACACACATAAACACACGTATGAACACACGCAAACACGCAGGCGCACGCACGCACGCGCGCGCACACACACACACACGCGCACACACACACACACACGCGCACGCGCGCACGCACACACACACACACACGCACACACGCGCGCACGCACACACGCACACGCACGCACGCACACACACAGACACGCGCACACACACACACACGCACGCCCCCACCCCGCCCCCGCGCACGCGCGAACACGCGCGCAACAGCAGACGCGCCCACGCGCGCGCAAACACACGCGCGCGCGCAAACACACCCACAAGCGCATACACAAAAACACAAACACACAACCACACACAAACGAACATATAAACACACGCGCGCATCAACGCACGCGCAACGCGCGCAAACACATACAAACACACGCACAAACACACAAACGCACGCACAAGCAACACGCACAACGCACACAAGACGCACCACGCACATCACACACAACACGCAATACGCACAACGTACAACGCACTCACCGCGCACAGCACACATCACACAACGCGCCGCGCACGCCACGCAACGCTCAACGCACGCGCGCGCATCGCGCAACACACACCGCACAACGCAAACCGCACACCGCACAACGCACAACATACAACGCGCACCGCGCACCGCACAACGCACAACTCACTACGCCGCGCACCCGCGCGCGCTCACGCACGCACACGCACGCGCGCGCACTTGTAAGCCAGCTGCACAAGTCCTCAGTCACGGGCGGCAGATGGACGCGCTAATTGCAATCGGGCGTCGCCGAAATCGCAGTGGACGAAACGTCGACCACTAGCGTGTAGAAATGGGTGGTGGTTCGGAAAATCTGCAACCCAGCGGGCGTGCAGCGACCAGACACGCGCACGCACGTGCGCGCGCGTGCGCGCATGCGCGCGCAAACGCGCGCGCACCCACTCATGCGCGCGCAGACACACGCAGGCGCGCGCAGACACCCGCGCACGCGCGCGCGCCCGCTCGCGCGCCCGCGCCTACACCCGCACCCGCGCCGACGCCCGCGCCCGCGCCCGCGCCCGCGCCCGCGCCCGCTCCCGCGCCCACGCTCGCGCGCGCGCCCGAACCCGCGCCCGCGCGCGCGCGTCCACGCGCGCGCGTGCACGCGCGCACGCGCGCGCGAACGCACGCGCACGCACGCGCGCGCACACGCATGCACACAGACACACGCACGCACAAAAACACACGGGCACGCAAGCATACACAAGCCCACTCACAACCACACAAACACATACAAACGCACGCAAACCTGCACGCGCGCACGTGCGCGCACACGAGCACACACGCGCGCCCACGCACGCACGCGCGGACGCGCGCGCGCACGTGCGCGCGCTCACGCACGCGCGCGCGCACGCAACACACGTAAGACTCAACGCACACACACAACACAGCACACGCAACACACACAACGCACACGCGCACGCACGCACGCACGCGCGCACGCACGCGCGCGCGCACGCGCGCGCACACGCACCCACGCACAAACTCACGCACACGCGCACGAACACACACGCACAACATCTCACACACACGCAAACGCACGCACACGCACGCACACGCACACCCACGCACACGCACACACATACACGCACACACACACACACCCACGCACAACGAACCACACAAGCACGCGCATAAACACACACACAAACGCACACACACAAACGCACAAACACACGCAAACACACTCATTTATACATTGTGTACAAATATATAGATATGCAGATGTATATACACATATACTATAATACATGTATGTAGATATATGTATGTGTACACATCTATAGAAGTCCATCTGTATATATGTGCTGTCTACCATGGCCCGGGCAACTGGGGCCGCATTAAGACGCCGCCCGAGGAGAAGGAGGGGATGCAAGAGGACCCAAGTAAAACTCGAGCCCTAGGTTGACGGATCAGACACATGCTCCGAGCTTCGTCTCGACTTGGGATCTGTTGAACGCTGCCCTGAGCAATGCGCTAAGACGAAAGCGGTAGAGATGGCGCGGGCCTGGCTCCAGGAGCAACAACCCCCTTCATTAAAGCGCTCCTTTCTGCCGCGATCAGAACGACTGCGATCGCGTTAAGATGCTGCCGCGAAGCGTCGCCGCGCAGGAATGATGAGGCCCGGGCTAGACAGTCGACGGAGATGCGATCGCGGCGAGGGCCCGCGCCCCGCCCTCAGCACCAGTAGCTGCTCGTATTGGGTTGGGGAGGGAGGGGGGCGACGACGGCGGGGGAAATAGCGACGCAAAATGATATGGGATGAGGCTCGGCCCGCCCGGTCCAACAAATTCCGCGAGGATCTCTGCCCTCCAGAGCCTGATGGGGTTTGCCAATGCTCCGACGCGCTCTCCCTGTGAATCGGCGCTCCCGCGATTCCTCTCCTTGGCTGGCGCCGAAGAATCCGGCGCACTTGCGCTGGGGCGTGCCATGCATGCAGTAGTTTTAAGTGACGGACTCTAACATTTCTCTCGAGACCACGACTTTTTCAAAATCCACTGCCTAGGCGCGAGAGGATTCTCGATGACCCGCGGGACTCCGCACCTATTGCATTCGCGAGGGAGCATGCGCGCGGTGCCGACCAGCGCATTCACGCAGGAGGCGCGCTGTGATTGCTTCTCATCTAGACTTGGCAGCCCATGCAACAAAATGATGGAGCGCCGGGGGGGGGGCGAGAAACGTTTGGGCGATCGGTGGCCCGGGGCAAAAACGTTGCGCGGGATCCCGAACCGCGCGACAAGGAGGCGGTCAGCACGGGTCATATCTGAAAATCTCTTCACAACTGAAAGTCTCAGGAAGTCGCCGTCGGGCCCATTGATCGGGTCGCGGGCGTCGGCGGGCGTTCCAGTTCGGGCCCGCGACCGAGCCAACTGCCCAGAACCAGCAAATACCTCGGCGGCCCGCCTCCGCTTCGCGCGCGGGGCGGCCGAGGTAGTCGGCAGGGCCGACCAAGCTAGGAGCTCGTCCGCGACTGACGACTCGGCAGCGCCTACTGCATCGCCCCGTGCCGCTCGCACCTCTTCGCTGACGCGGGGGCGGCCCGCCCGCCCCACTTGGCGATGTCGGCCAGGGCGCGGCGCCCCAGAAGCGAGGTCGAAGCAGGCCAGGTCGACTTCGCTCCTGAACGCGCTGGGCTTTGCTTTGAACGGCAGGTCTTTTGGGCCGCGCGGGCCCTTTATCAACTCCAGCACCTCTGTCCCCTGGAAGTCCCAATCGGAGATGGCGGCCGCGTCGCCGAGCGCCCCCATCCTGGTCGGTGCGCCCGCGACCGACGTGCCGAGGATGAGCGCGCGGCGTTCGTGCCCGCGGTGGCTCTTCGCCGGCGGCGCGAAGTCGTCGGGCCAGAGCTGCGTTGCCTCGCCAGCGCGGAGGTGCGCGTCGCGCATCGCCGCCGCCCGCCGGGTTCTCTCGATGCGGCCCCGCCAGAGCATCGCTGCGACGACCCCCGCCGCCCAGGGGCGCGGCAGCCCGAAAATGCGCGCTATAGCGGCGCCGCCTTGCGGAAGCCGCCAAGGGCGCGAACGGGCCTGGGGGCGCCGCCCTGCCCTGCCATGCAGTGGCGGGGGATGGCGAGCTCGGCGAGCTGAGCTCGGCCGGTGCGAGCAGCGCCTCGCCCTGGTCCGCCTGCCAACCGTCCAAGTGCAGGAGGTCCATCAGCTGCGCCAGTGCCTCGTCCAGATCCTTGTCCATGCTGAAGTCGAAGCCGGGGTCGACCGCGAAGTCCCAGAACTCCCCGCGCTCCTGCAAGTGGCGGGGGGTCGACTGACGGACGTCATCTCGAGCCGGCTTGCCACGATGCCGTTCAGCACGAGCTTCTCCTGCATCTCGCGGCCCTCCGCCCGGGCAACGGCCTGGCGGGCGCGCGCCCGAGAACTCCGGGCCAGGGCCTGCAGCTTGCGGCTCCCGGCATTCGCTGGCAAAGTCCCCAGGGCACTGGCCGCCTTCTCCACGGGGCGGGGCGGGGGCGGAGGGGGAGGGCGCCGGCCGACGAGGAGGCCGCGGCCCTCGACTGACCTCGGAGCGCGGCGCCTCTGCGGGGCGGCTGGCGGACGCGCCCGGCGGGGGGCCAGCGGGCGCCTCGCCGCGGCCGCGCTTGGCGCGACTCGGAGGGGGGGGGCTCGTCCCCGAGGCCCGCGGCGATGGGGCTGGGCGCCCGCCCCGAGCCCCGCAACTTGAGTTGCGAAATCTCTCGCTCGCGGGGGCGGTGGGCATCGGCGAGGCAGCGGGGAGGCGCGGCGTCGGTAGCGTTGATTTCCGGGGGTTCCACTGCTAACGAATCGCCATGTCCATCGCCGCGGTCCAAGCTGCATTTTGCCGGCGCGACGTCGGCGGGCCAAAATTGTTGGCGCGGCCCTGGGGCATCGCAAAGATAAGGCTGTCAATTGCGAATCCTGAGGTGACGCTTGCCACGATGCCACGATTGAGCAGCGACCGAGCGTTGCGCCGGACAGAGGTGAGCCTGGCGCGGCCCTCGAGCATCGCGATGTCCTCCTGGTCGCGTCAGCGGCCCGACGCGCGCGCGCCTCGTCCTCGAAGATCGACGGGGGGGCATCCGGGAAGTCCTGTGCGGGCGTCCAGCGCCGACGTGCCCAGTCGCGGGGCAGCGCGGCGTCGACGTTGGAGAGCTCTGCTCGACCTGCGGCGCCGCGCGCAGGGCGCGCTCGCGAGATCCTCCAGGCCGCTCGTTCGGGTTGAGGCGCCGCGGGGATGCCGCGGCCGACGAGGCTGGCGTCGAAGACGCCCGCCTCGGAAGACCAGGGGCGCCGCGTGTTGGCCCGTGCTGAAAGCCTTCATCGCGGCCGCCGCGCGGGGCTTATCGGCGGCCGACCGCCGCGGCCTTCGGGGCCGAAGGAAGTGGCGCTGAAAGAGAGCGCAGCAGCGGCGGAGAGGGGGCGGCGTCAACGGCTGCCCGGTGAGCCACGGCCGCTGGCGCGCCAGCCAGCGGCAGACTAGCCGAAGCCGCCGGGCCTCAGCCGGCGACGGCCTCTGCTCGCCAGAGGGGCCGTCGATGACGGCGCCCGAGCGACCTGGCCGAATGGCGGGCGGTCTCCTCCTAGTGCACCCCGAAGCCTAAAGGGGCCGTGCTCCGCGCGCAGTCCTCGCGGAGGGCGTCGGCCGCGAAATTGTCGCTGTAGGGCGGCGCCAGCTCCGGTCCAGATCCGAAAAAGCGGCGGTGGGGTGCGATCCTTCGTGGCGCGGCCAGTCCCTGGCGGGCGCGCAGCAGCTGGGCGAAGGGGGAACTCCGGGCCCACCCCGTCGGCGCGGCCTTCGCGGCAGGTGCGATGAGGTCGACGTCCCAGAGGTGGCCGCAGAAAGGGTCGCCGCCGGTGATGGCCTCGTGCTCGATGCCGGCGGCGCCCGGCAGGCGGGAGAAGCGATCGCGGCCTGGCAGCAGCTCGCGCGCGTAGAAATAATCCATCGCGTCGCTCAACGCGAGGGACAAATCAAAGTTCGCGTCCGTCGCGACTTCGGCCCAGGAGCTCCCCGCGCCCATCGGGGCGCGGGGGCGCTCCGGGAAGCTGGGGGGCGCGTGCCTGCAGTCTACGGCGAGGCCCTGCTTGCCCGTCTTCTTTCGGGCAGAGAAATCCGAGATCCTGCCCCGAACTCGATGGGCTGGTTGCTGGGCGGGCAGTCCACCCCTGATCGGGCCCCCGATGAAGCTGATATACCTGCGGCGGCTGAAGCGAAGCCCAGGGTCCATATGACGCCTGGTGTGCTCGGGGCCGCGCTCCGCCTCCGCTCCCCAATGGGTAGCGTCCTTGAGCGGGTGGTGGTTGAAATCTACGATCATCTTTGCTGCGTCTGGCGGCGTCGCCTCGGGCGGCGGGGCGGGGCCCGCCCGTCTCCAGGGATGGGCGCCGGGGCGCGGTCGCAGGGCGCCGCCGTCAAGCCGTCGCCCCCGCGGGGGCGCTGCTGCCGAGGCGCGCGCGCGGGGCCCCCTCGCCTGGGACCGCCTCCGGCGGCGGCCGACTATCATGGGTGGCGGCGTAGAGGTGGTCCGCGACGGCGCGAAGGCCGGCGGGCGAAAACTCGGCGTCTGCCGCAGAAGACCCCGCGAGCCATTTGAGGGCCCAGATGCTCGCCTCGTCTGCGACGCGTCGCCAGGTCCGAACTCGACGCCGAGCGCCGCGAGAGAGGCGCCTGGCATAGAGCGGTTCTCGAAGAACGTGAGAAGAGGAAGAAGCTCTCTAGGAGCGTCGCGGTCCTCGGCCGCGACGCCCGAGAGGGGGCGCAACTGCTTGGCGGGGGGTGCCCTCGATCTCGGCCACCCCTCTCGGGCGCTGAAGGGGGCCATCGCCAGTCGTCGTTTGTCGTCGTCGCCCCGGCCCTCGTTCGCGGGGCCCTTCGGCGGCTGCCTCGACCGAAGCTCTCCCTTGCGTTTGCGAAATTCCTCGAGCGCTGATGTCATGTCGCGAGCCTAATCCACCGCGTGCTTGACCGAGGTCGGCGCGGCCAGCGCCGCGCCCCGGGGCCCTGGCCCATTGCGCCGCCGGCCCCCCGCGTAGCGCGGGGCGCTGGGTGCGTTCGCGCGCGCCTGCTCGATCAGCGTGGCGCGGCGCCCTGCGCCCTCGAGCGAAACCGACGTTGGGGTGTTCAGCCGGTCGACCCGCCGCCAGCTCCAGCGCCTTCATGATGCAAGAAAGAGCTCGTGGACCGAGCGGTCGCCCCACCGAGTTCAGCTGGTGGGCCCAGTGGTGGTGCCACTGGACAGGCCCGCCGTCGCCGCTGGGCGCGATCTCCTTCAGGTACCAGAGGATCGACGCATCGCCCCCCCGCGGGGAATCGCCGTCGTCGTGGTGCACCATCGTGTTCATGGCCTCCACGAGCCGCCGCCGACGAGCATCGCCTCGCCACGCCACCGGCAAGGTGCGGGCATCGGCGTCGTCCCCCGCCACGTCCGACGCGACGGCGTAGCGCTGCGGCAGCCCCGTTTAATGTTTCCGCCTTCATCGTGGTCGCGCCGCCGCCCTGTAGCAGCGTGAAAGCATGAGAAACCTCAGGTCGGTTAGCAGAGCTAGGAGCGAACGCTTGATCACTAGAGTCAGAATTGTTCCACATCTTCCCGTCGGGAGCGTCGGGCACGTCTCCAGCTCCTCCCCCTTCTGCTCCTCGCTGTCGGCAACGGCGCGAACGCGCAGGAACAGCGGGATATTTAGCATGCCGTCGCCACGGCCAACCGATAAACATGTCGGACCGCTGGGTCGGGTCCGCGACCACGAAGCTGGCCGACGACGCTCCCCTCTACATCGAGCGCTCGCAGCTTGCAGGTCCCCCAGCACGGCAAAATCCTGCGGGTGCACGCCGCAGTTCACCGTCAACATCCACCGCGGCCAATGAGACGCTGAAGGCTCCTCCCCGCGTAACGTCTTGTAACTCGCCGCCGACCTCTTCCTCAGCACGACCACCTCGTGCCACAGGTCCGTCTAATCCATGTAAAACAAGAGGAGCTTGAGGCGGGTCTGCGCCACTAGTTTCACGACCCCAGCGGCGGCCATCGCGACAACAGGAGACCAGCGAAGAGAGGCAGCTCACCGCAACGTCCAGATGGAGGGCGAGGCTCCCAGCGACCGCGCTGATCAGCTCCACGTGCCAGGGGATCATCCCCTCGGCCGAGACGCGAACCGCCTCGCTCGACCCCCGGTGTGGGAGGACCTCTCCCCCGTCACGGTCCGCAACGCCTCCAACGCCTCCGAAAGGTCTGGGCAGGAGGTGGGGCAACTCCGTTTGTGGGTCACCGGCGGCGCGGGCACAAGGCAGCTGCGGTCGCCCGACCGTTGGGTGCGCGCCAGCAAGCGCAGGGGCGACGGGGCCAGCCAGGCGACGGTGAGCGCAACGAGGAGGAGGCGACCGGCTCCCTGGAAAAGCACGAGCACATTTTTTTTAAACTCGCGGCGATGACGGTCGTTATGGGGGGACGAGGGGGGGCATAACGTGACGGCCCCCCCCCCCAGACTGTGGTGCTGGAGCCCAGTGCGGCAGTGCCGGGGACGCATTGAGGGGGGAAACGTTACGTACGTTATGGGGGCGGGGAGGAGGGGGGGAGGGGGCGGGGCAGAACGCGCATTATGGCCCAGACGGAAAAAACACTCTCCATGTCACCCTGAAAAAACTTGAGCCGTAAGTTTATGGATCAAACACATGTTCTGAGCTTCGTCTCGACTTGGGATCAGTTGAGCGCTGCCGTGAGCACAATGTTGAGATGAACGCTGTAGAAATGACACGGCCCAGGTACCCCCTCCACTAAACCACTATATGTGACTTCGGAATGATGTTGGCCTTCTCGCATTTTCGCTTCCGAATTCCCTCCGAAACCTCAAGATGGCTTCAAGAACGCCCAAAACAACCCAAGACACAGGCCCAGAAGAAACCCAAAACGGCCCCAATAACGTCCTAATGAGGGCTCCGAGAGGCGAGCTTATCGGCTCAAGAGTATTCGGCGTTGCCCTCTCCTTCGATCGATTTCTTCCAAGACCTTCCCAAAAGAACCCCAAAGGCTCGCAAGCGGGCCCCAATATGTCTGTAAGAAGCTTCGAGAGGCTCTTCGAGCGAAAGTTTCGCGAAGGCCTTCATGGATGACTCTCGCCGTTGTCATCGTCGCTCTCCTCCTACTCCTACCCCTCTTCCTGTCCCCATCCTCCTCCTATTCCTGCTCCTCCTCCTGCTCCCACCTCACTCTTCATCAAAATCCCTCCTCCCCCTCCTCCTTCTTCACTTTCTCCTCCACATCCTCCTCCTGCTCCTCCTCCTGCGAGGGCAGGCTCAGCAATTGCGCTCCTGGGTATGCTCAAGCTGATTCCGAGCTTCGGATCGACGGCCGACTCGCCTGTCTGTTCCGCAGGATGCTTAGCCTTCCCTGATCAGTACAACTCTTTTTTGAATGGGCTGGAAGGAAAACGCGAAGAACGCCCAGGTTTGCATGGCTACTCCCTCCCCCTCCCCTCTCTGCGCCTCCCCCCCCCCTCCCTCCCCCGGGCCCGCCAGCTCCCCGCCCCGCTCCCTGTCTCTCTGACTGCTCCCCCCCTCTCATCCCCCCACCCCTCCTCCCCTCCCCTCCCTGCCCCGATCCCCCTCCCCACCCCGCCCTGTCCTCCCCCCGTCCCGCCCCCTGCCCTCACCATCCTGCCCTCGCCCCTGCTGCCCTACCGTTGCGTGGTGCCCTCCGCCTGCCCCCTCCGCCCCCTTCCCTCGCCCATCTGCTCCTGCACCCCGGAAAGGGGATGCTCACGTCCGTGCCCGCAGATCCGGCCGGACAAGCTATAGACACACACGCGCCGTGGAACTGTGAGACGGATGCCGTTCTCGAAGCGAGGCGCTCACACGGGCGGTGGTACAGTCGGGGCGTTGACCTAAGGAACCCTAAATAAGGAACGAGGCCCCTCTTTCCCTTGAGCTAACCTTCGATTTCCCATGGAAAACCTTAGGACAAGCTAAGGAAAACTGTAAGGCAATCAAGGAACGCGGAGCCCCTCCCCAACGGAAAGGGTTCCTTCTTCAGGGCCCCGACTGTATTCAAACTCGGATCTGAGTCGTGAGTCGCTCTTCGCGAGTGAGACAGCATCGCGCTGCCGTTTCTGTACGTAGGCAATGCTCCTCCTCCCTGCTGCACTTCTGCTTGTTATCGCCGTCATCTGCTATACTTTCCACGCAGCGAAGAACCGCCGGACGATTCAATGCCGCCTGCTGCGCGTTAGCAGTCTTGCCTGTCAGCTGTCCATTCGACTCCCTCTCTTCCCCTGGTCCCCGTGATTCCCCCCCAGGCATGCAATGAACCTGCGGTTTGTGCAGGCGGCGTTGCAGTAGAGTCGCACGCGGGCGCAGTCTAACATCTACTACGGCATCATGCGTGCCACTGCAACAAGCAACCGCTTTCATGTGATGGGGGGCAGATTCTGCATGCATCCGCTCAATCCGCTCATTACATCCAGCCCTGGGCGCCAGTGTCTAGCCGCACCAAGTTCGCATCGATCCACTCTCGAAGCCGCTGGTCGCCGAATATCACATCTGGAGTAGCTTGATACATTACATGGCTTGGCGGGCATCACACAATTCCATTCGACACTGGCCAACCACTCTTAAAGATCTTTACTGCGTCTACCTGGCAACAATCACCTCCCAATGTGCTTCTAACAACAATCAATTCTCATGGCGGTCCGTGTCACTGCATCTTGGGGGAAACCGCCTGCTTCCGACACTTCACCGCGACAGTCCAGTACCAGGAAGTAATACATCTTATCGGCGACGTACGAAACTCTGGATCAGAGAACCTCGAACTGATCGCAGGTCGGTCCCTCCAAGGGCTCGACGGGCCGTCGGACGCGACACGTCTGCGGACCTTACCTTTTTGGAGCCATCCTGGGGCTACCTTGGGGTGGTGCTGGAGTCGATTTGTCGCAACATGGGTTCATCTCGGAGCTTCCGGAGGACATTGAAGGGCCGCCATTCGTACTCACGTCTCTTTTCGGCAAGCGGTGGGAAAAAGAAAGGAAGGGGCGTGGGCAAACGAGGGGGGACGCGGAGGGAAAGAAGGCTTTGTGGGGCCATCTTCGCTTCTCCAGTCGGTGCCTCCTAAGACATCATGCGTATGAGCGGGAGCATCGAATCATACGTCCAGCCGCCTTCTCTCCCCCCCTCCTCCTCATTCTCTTGCCCCCTATCGTCCTCCCATATTCCTCCTTCTCGTCATCCTCCTCTCAAAATGTCAGAACATGATCGGAGACTTGGGAACACTCGAAAGCCGCAGAGAGCATCAAACAGCAACCGGAACCGGCCTCCCTTCTGCCCTTACTCCCCTGTTCCCCTCCTCCTTCCCTCCCCCCCCCTGCTCCTCACCCTGGCACTCTTGGGGGCTCGGAGCCAATCGAGGTTCGCACCTATGCCGGGGCTGGCTGCAAGTGGGGTCTGAACACCTCTGGGCTCCCCCCCTTCTTCGGAGACGTGCCAACCTGGGTCAGCCAAGGAGATGCCGCGCATCCGGGCCAGCCACGAAGCAGTTACCGAACCCAGGTCAGCGGCTATATATAGAGAGAGAGGAAGAGAGACATATAGATACAGAGAGAGAGAGAGAGAGAGAAAGGGGGGGAGAGAGAGAGAGAGAAAAAGAACGAGAGGGAACGAACCAGATACCGATATACACATATATATATATATGTATATATACATACAAAGGCTAAACTATATATTCACATATATATATATATATAAAGACACCTATTCATTTATGTATATATATATAGAGAGAGAGAAGAAAGAGAGAGAGAGAGAGATCACACATAGAGAGAGAGAGAGAGAGAGAGAGAAAAAGGGATAACGAAAAAGAGAGAGAGAGAGAGAAATTAATAGAGAACGAGAGAGAGAGAAAGAGAAAGAGAGAGACAACCTATATATCTATACATAGAGAGAGAGAGAGAGAGAGAGAGAGAGAGAGAGAGAGAAAGGGAGAGCGAGAAAGAGAGAGAGAGAGAGAAAGTAATAGAGAACGAGAGAGAGAGAGAGAGAGAGAGAGAGAGAGAAAGAGAGAGAGAGAGAGAGAAAGAGAGAGAGAGAGAGAGAGAGAAAAAAAAGAAAAAGGGTGTCGGCCCCAAGTGGCTCCCAGGCCCGGGTGGTCCAGGACCACGTCTGGTTTTCGGGGCATAGATCGGGACTCCAGCGGCCTCGGGACGATTCGGGCATCCTTGGAGCGCTCTCTCGGCGAGGCGCAGCTGCTGGAAAAAAAAACACCCCGAGGCGAGGAAACCTGCAAAGGACCATGAAAAACCTCCGAGAGCCTCCAGGAGCCAATCTCGCCCTGTTTCCATCGGGACCTCCCTTTTCCTCAGGGCGGCTCCACCGACCCTCCTTCTCCTCCTCCTCCTCCTCCTCCTCCTCCTCCTCCTTCTCTCCCTTCTCCTCAATCTTCGATCCTTCTCCTGCTCCTCGTGCTCCTCCTACTGCTCCTCCTCCTCCTCCTCCTGCTCAAACTCGTTTTCCTGGTCCTCCTCCTCCTCCTTCCTCCTGCTTCTCCATGCTGCTCCTCCTCCTCCTCCTTGCTGCTCCTCCTCCCTCCTCCCTCCTTGCTTCTCCGACCTCCCCCCTCCCCCTCCCTGGCCCCCTCGCTCCCTCGAGGCTTTCCAGTCTGCTGAACTGATTCGTGCGATTGAGATCTCCGCAACTCCTCTAAGTCTCGACGCCAACTCTGTCAGAGGAACGCGCGCGACAGATTGTCCCACGCGACGCCGGTTCCTCCCAGTGCTGTGATCGTGATACATAGCTACGGACCCCTCCCTGGCCATCGCTCGGACGTCCATTCCCTGTGTTTTTTTTTCGGTCTCGTGCGTGGTTTATTTTCCGCCACATGATCAAGGATGCTCCTCGATGTTCCTCGCCGAAGGCAAAATGCACACGTCCGAGCGATGCCAAGGTTCTGGCCTGGCGGTGGCGGCGTGCAGGACGGGCGCTGCGGGTCGGGGGCAGGGAGCCTTGACGCTGTGACGCCTAAGACGGCGCGACGTTCCTCTGCGAGGGCTGCCATGCCACGGCGCCTTTTGTACGGGTGCCTCCTCCTCCTCCTCCTGCTCCTCCTCCTCCGCCTCCTCCTCCTCCTCCTCCGCCTCCTACTCCTCCTCCTCCTCCTCCTCCTCCTCCTCCTCCGCCTGCCCCTCCTCCTCCTCCTCCTCCTCCTCCTCCTCCTCCTCCTCCTCCTCCTCCTCCTCCTCCTCCTCCTCCCTCCCTCCCCCCCCTCGTGGCGACGTCTCCCGAAGCTCCCGCGGCGCAGCGCGGGCAGGCCGGCGGGAGAGCGGGGCGGGGGCCAGCGCCTGGGCGCCACGCGCTCGCCCGGTCCTGCAGGCCGCCGGGCGGCGGCGGGAGGAGGGGGGACGAGGAGGAAGGGGGAGGAGGAAGGGGGAGGAAGGAGGGAGGAGGGAGAAGGAAGGGGGAGGAGGGAGGGGGAGGAAGGGGGAGGAGGAAGGGGGAGGAAGGAGGGAGGAGGGAGAAGGAAGGAGGGGGAGGAGAGACGACGGAGAAGGACGGAGGAGGACGGAGGAGGGAGAACGAAGGAAGAGGAAGTAGTAGGAGGAGGAGAGCGAGTAGGAGGAGGAGGACGAGGAGGAGGAGGCGGAGGAGGAGGAGGAGGGAAAGGGACGGAAATGGAGGAAGGAGGGAAGGAGGGCGGAATGGAGGAGGAGGAGGAGGAGGAGCAGGAGGCGGAGGAAGGAAGGAAGGAAAGAAGGAAGGAAGGAAGGAAGGAAGGAAGCACGGAAGGACGGAGCTCTAGGATTCTAGGTGGGCCTCGTGCGCACCCGCGGAGGGGCACGCAATCGGGGTAAAGACAGCAAGCGCCGGCGACGGCGACGAACTACGACGGCGAGGACGACGAGCGACGCGAAGACGGCGACGGACGAGCGAGCGCAGCAGCGCGAACGACGACGCCGACGGCGGTGGCGGCAGCCGCCCGCGGGGGGGGGGGGGCGGGAGCGGCGGAGCGCATCTGGCGCGCCACCGATGGCTCGGCGCTGAGCTTGGGCAGGAGGAGGAGGGGGAGGAGGAGGAGGAGGAGGAGGAGGAGGAGGAGGAGGAGGAGGAGGAGGGGAGGAGGAGGGAGGGGAGGAGGGGGAGGAGGAGTAGGAGGGGGAGGAGGAGGAGGAGGGGGAGGAGGAGGAGGAGGCGGAGGTGGAGGAGGAGGAGGAGGAGGCCGATGGGCGCCCCTCCCGCCCAGGCCGCGCCGCGCGACGCGCGGGTCGCCCTCCGCGTCCCCGCTTCGGCCAAGAGGGCGCCGACACGCGCGCGCGCAGTGCGTGCCGCCAGCGCACGGCAGCAGCGGCACGGAAAGCGCGCCGCGCGCAGGAGAGCGAGTGCGCTGCACTAGAACAAGAAAGAATGCCATACAGTGGAGGCCCGTCCACAAGAAGCCTTCCACTAGAAACCCAACCCTGAGACCCCAGGCCGTCCGTTGATTTTTGGTGTGTGAGCGTCACGCTTTCCATCGCAAAACCATCGAAACCCAAGAAACCCAGGGCACCCTGGAGGCAAGCAGGGTGTTTCTTGGCATGGGCTTCCACTGTAAACAAAAACTTTTGGCGCTCCGCTCGGATTTGCGTTGATGGCCTTTTTTTCTCTTCGCTGCGCACCGCGCGCAGGGCGCTCCTCGTGCGCACGACCACAAGGCGCAGTGCACCGCTGCCCACGGTGCGCCTCCCCCGCCCCCGCCCCCCTCACTCTGCCGGCGGGGGCGGCGGTGTGCTCCTCGGAGGAGGGCCACTCGAGACAGCGGCAGCTCCCGCCCGACCTCCCCTTTACCAATCCACCCCTGGGCCCTGTCTACAGTCAAAAACCTTAATAAGGACGCGCGGTAAGGACGCAAGACCCTTGGAAGCCGAAGTTGGGATTTTTGGGGCGGCGGACGACGACAACCTCAAGGACGCAAGAGCAAGGAAGAGCAAGGACGCAAGGGTACCCTGAGCAAAATCGCGCGTCCTTATTGGGGTTTTTGACTGTACCTCGCTCCACGAGGCGGGGAGGGGCGTGGGAGGGGGGAGAGGAGGGGGGAATGCCGCGGATCGGGAGACGCCTGCCGACGCTGCCAATGTCTGCGTCCGGAACCAGCGGGTACGCCCCCCCCCCCCCCTGCTCAGCCAGAGGGGCGCATGCACCAAACCTGGGCCCAGGAGTGGCAACGCCAGGACCCGTGCAAGTGTAAAACCGGCGTCCTGCGGCCATCATCCGCTCAAACTCGGCCCCCAGACTCTTCCTGGGGTCCGCCCTGGCCCGTGTCTCGTGGTGGACCCAGCCGTGGCGACGAGAAGCCTCCGGGAGGCCCCACGTTAGGGGAACAAAAAGCGGCATAAACATAACACCTCCGAGGTCCGCGCGGATTTCTCGGATCGGCGCTGGACCCCCTCCTTGGCGCGCGGAGCGCGCCAGGGGCGGCGCCGGAGGCGCCGCCGGGGGGGGCCCCAGCGCCGATCCGAGGAATCCGCGCAGACCTCGGAGTTTCTATGTTTATGCAGCTTTTTGTGCCCCTGCACGTGGCCCAGGAGGGACCTCACAGCAGGCCAGCGGGAGCGCCGCCGTCGTCTCGCCGGGGCCCCTCCTCCGAGCCGGCGCGGGCCCCGCAGGCCGGGGAGGGCCGCCGCGCCGAGCGCGAGCCCCGAAGGCCACGGTTAAGTCGGGCCTGTCCCCCTACAGGGGGATTTTCGACGAAAAATAAAAGATACCCCACAAATAATAAAACATAATTAGAACATAGTCTGGGGACTATTTTTTGAATTTTGTTTTTTACCTTTTTGGGGTATTTGGAGGGTATTTTTTTGTTTTTCCGTCGAAAATCCCCCTGTAGGGGGACACGCCCGACATAAGGCCACGGCAGATCAGCGGCCCGCGCGCGCCCTCACTCAGGGCCGGCCTGTGCGAGGGGCCACGGGCGCGTCACCGCAGCCGCGGCCTCCGCGGCAGGGTCGACTTGGGAAGGCCAGGAGGTACCGACACCGCCACTCCCCGGACCTCTCCTGGGGTGCGCTCTGACCAGGATCTCGAGGCGAATCCAGCGGCGGTGACGAGGGCCGCCCAGGAGGAGGAGGAGGAGGAGGAGGAGGAGGAGGAGGAGGAGGGAGAGGAGGAGGAGGAGGAGGAGGAGAGGAGGAGGAGGAGGAGGAGGAGAGGCCGAGAAAGGGAAAACGGGGGCAGGGTGGAGGTGTGGGTACTCCTCTGAAGACTGCCGCTTCGCCCGCCGGCGCGCCCGGCGGCGCGCCGACGGTGGGCGGCCCGCGGGCGCCGCGGGCGAGCCGCCGCCGCAG
The DNA here is from genome assembly GCA_963575745.1 of Prorocentrum cordatum. NCBI lineage: Eukaryota > Dinophyceae > Prorocentrales > Prorocentraceae > Prorocentrum > Prorocentrum cordatum. Next base: position 155,159 of record CAUYUJ010019381.1, on the reverse strand, counting down.
CGGCGGCGGCCCGCCGCCGGCGCCCGCGCCTACGAGGATCAGCTCATGAAGGCCGTGCCCCCGCGCCGCGCGGCCTCCGGGAGGACGCCAGCTGCACACGCCGGTCCTGGCCAGGCTCCTCCTGGGCCCATCCATGGTTAGGTCGGGCATGTCCCCCATACAGGGGGATTTCGGACGACAAATGAAAAGTACCCCAAAACACACCTCAAAATAGCCGAAAAACGCTCCACAAATCATCCTAAGATTTTTTTTTTTTTTTTTTTTTTTTTTTTTTTTTTTTTTTTTTTTGAATTTTTGGACGCCCGAAATGGGTACCGAAAGAATGGGTGCAATGCCCAACAACAAATGTTGTCCCAAACCAACAGCGGCCGCTGTTGGGGGGCAGGCGGCCTTCTGTCTCGAATGGACACAGGCCGCGGCGGCGAGGACAGCGAGTCCTGTTCAAAATGATCAGGAACCGCTGTTGGGCATTGTACCCATTCTTTCCGTGCCCATTTCGCTCGTGCAGAGAATTTTTTTCCTGTAGAGGGGCGTGCCCGACTTGAGCCCAGGGTCGGTGCAGACACGCCCTCCTGGCTGGGGCAGCGAGGCAGCTCGACACCGATCCTGGGCCCAAGATCGGCCTGCCCTGGCCATTGGAAGGGGCCCTGGGACACACAAATGAATACACACACACACAAATGACACGATTCCCAATATTTTCCCATATTTTCTGGGGTTTTGTCTTCCCCCCCACTTCCCATATTTCCCCATATTTTCTGGGGAGTCGACGATTCATTGTGTCTGTGTGTTTCTTCCCCTCCTGATGATCATTTGATACTGGAATTTCCAGTCGCGACCGGCGAGAACGGCCGCTACCGATTGTGCTTCGAATTTCGGTATCGGTCGCGACCCATCGGCCGCGATCGGGGGCGACCGGTCACGACCCATTTTGATATCGGTCGCGACGGATTTGGAACGTCGCTCGGTCGCTGCCGATCGCGACCGAAAATCATCGGCATCCAACGATCTGGGTGGGCCAAGACTCGGGAGCGGCCAAGAGGGGGGTGTCTAAGAGGGGGGGTGCAAATCATGACCGCCGGCATGTGCGCGGCCCAGCGGGGGGGGCCAGGGACGTAATGAACTAAGAAGGGGCGCCATGAAATCTGGGGAGATATCATGGCCCCCGCCATGATATCCCCCCCCCCTAGTCATCACCCCCCTCTTTTCCGCCCCCGAAAGACGGGTGCAGGTGTGCGGCCGGTGCCCTGTGAGCCTCGGGCGGCGCCGCGCGGAAGAAGCGGCCCTCGAGCTCGGGCCACTCCGCGTAGGGCTCCCGGAAGAGGGCCTGCAGCGTCTCGAGGGGCCCCCGGTCCCCTCGCTGCGCGGCGCCGTAGGCCTCCACGAGCATCCACTCGCGGGGCACGTACTTCGGGCTTTCGGGGAAGAGGCAGCGGCACAGATTGGTGTCGCGTGCAAGAGGGTAGGGGGAGGGGCCCGGGGAGGGGGGAAGGCTCCTCAGAAGGAGGCTGCTTCTGAAAGGCGCCAGCGCTGCATCTATAGATGAGGACCGCGCCTTCTAAGGAGCAGGGGTGCTTCTAAGAAGTCTTCCCCCCTCCCCCTACCCCCCTTCTGCGCATGGCCGAACAAACATGAACTGTTGGAGGTCCGCGAGGGCTTCTTGGACCTGCGCTGGACCCCTCTCCCTGGCGCGCGGAGCGCGCCAGAAGCTGTTGCCGCGAGACGAGCGCGGGCTGTGCAAGCGCAGTTAGAGGAGGCGTTCACGAAATACAAGTTCCAGAGAAAAGAAAGGCCAGCCTTCGGCAAGGACTGCGCGGCGGAGATGCAGAGCGCGAACGAGAATTGGTGCGCGATGTGAGCGGCGTGGGTTACGAATGCGACGGAGGGGCAGGGGCGTCGTTGGCGCGCAGATCCGAGACATCCGCGCGGAGCTTCAGACGTTTATGCTTACAGTGGAGGCCCATGCCAAGAAACACCCTGCTTGCCTCCAGGGTGCCCTGGGTTTCCTGGGTTTCGGTGGCTCTGCCATGGAAAGCGTGACGCTCCCATTCCAAACAAAAATGGACGGCCTGGGGTCTCAGGGCCGGGGGGAAGCCAGCGCCGCGTCAATCGCGGGCGCAAAAGTGCGTTCGACATTCTGAGTCGGAGCTGTGCCGGCTCTAGAGCCGATAGGCGAAATACAGTGGACCTCGCGGCGGTGCGTGATAGCATGGCGCCCCTCGGTTCTCAGGCGAGGTGGCTGCCGCGCGGGCGCGTTTCCTGTGGTGGTCGGGCCCCCACTGGGTGCCGCTTCCTCTTCCTCGAGGCTTGCCTGCCTCATGGACGGCACATCGGGCGAGGCCCCGAGCCACCCTCGCAGCCACTCCGCCCACCGGGCCTCGCCCTCGCCGGTGAGCCTGCCGCTGAAGCTGCGCCGCAGCGGCTCCAGCAGGCCGCCCTCGGAGCTGCCCGCCGCCGCGGCCTCCGGCACCCGGGCCAGCAACCGCCAGAGAATCGGAGGAGGGCCAGCCGAGACAACGGCGACCGTCCCCGAGGAGGGGGAGGAGGAAGAGGAGGAGGAGGAGGAGGAGGGGGAGGAGGAGGAGGAGGAGGAGGAGGAGGAGGAGGAGGAGGAGGAGGAGGGAGGAGGAGGAGGAGGAGGAGGAGGAGGGAGGAGGAGGAGGAGGAGGAGGAGGAGGAGGAGGAGGAGGAGGAGGAGGAGAGGAGGAGGAGGAGGAGGAGGAGGAGGAGGGAGGAGGAGGAGGAGGAGGAGGAGGAGGAGGAGGAGGAGGAGGAGGAGGAGGAGGAGGAGGAGGAGGAGGAGGAGGAGGAGCAGGAGGAGGAGGAGGAGGAGGAGGAGGAGGAGGAGGAGGAGGAGGAGGAGGAGGAGGCGCAGGGTCCCTCGTGGGCTTCCCGGAGGCTTCGCGTCGCCAGGGCTGGCCCCGCGTCGAAGCAAAAAAACGGGCCAGGACGGACGCCCGGATGGGGTACCGTCTGGGGAGGGGATTCCTGGAGCGGGCCGGGGCCGTTCGGGAGAGCCGCCGCCGTCTTCGCGGGCCCTCCGCCGAGAAGAGCGTCCAGTCCGCCCCCGAGGCCCGCAGCAGGGGCTCCAGCGACGCGAACAGCCGCGCGCCCTCCTCGGGCAGCGCCAGCCCCAGCTTCCGCCGCCAAACGTCGTCGCGCGCCCCCGCCGACAGCCGCCGGAACTCCTCGACGATCTGCGGCACCTCGCGCCGCTGCTCGTCGCTGAGGATGGGCGCCACGGCCGCCGCGAGGCTCTCGAAGTTCTTGCACGCCGCCTGCGGCTGGTTCAGGAAGCCGTATTTCTCCCCACCGCCGGTCCACATGTTCCACATCGGCTCGTAGCGCTCCATGAAGCCGAAGGGTCCGTAGTCCATGGTGCGGCCTCCGACCAGGCAGTTGTCAGAATCCCAGCAGCCCTCTGGGCTGAGGTGGTTTACAGCGTTTCCTCGCCCATTGTTCCCAAGACGCCCTCAAAACGCCCAAAGAGATCCCCAAGAGCCACGACGAGGCCCCCAAGACGCCCCCAGAGCCCTCCAAGAGGCTCCCAAGAGACGGAGAGCCAAGGAAACATGCAACGGATGCCACCGGCCCGGCCCACTCTGGCCCCTGAGATCTCCAAGTGTGATGCCAAGCTAAACTCCGTGCGGGGCAGCGCCGCTGGGCACCGAACATGGATGGGAGGAGCAGGTTAGGTCGGGCGTGTCCTCCTACAGGCGGATTTGGACGAAAAATAAAACGTAAAAACATACTCAACATAAGTCAATAAAGAATGAACATATCATCCCCATACTATTTTCTGACTATTTTTGAATACCCCTCCAGTAGAGGGACATGCCCGACGTAAGGATAGGAACACGCGAAGCGTTGAGAATTGAAGTTGCCCTGCACGTACCCCACGCGCAGCCACTCTGCGACCAGGCTCGATATGCGGCGGCTCGCAGCCCGCAACATCCCGAGGGCCCGGGCCTGCAGCGGCTGCCCGGGCTCGACGTCCGCGTACTCCCGGGCCAAGACGTGCTCCAGGATGAGCTCCTCGGGCGTTGCCCACCGGTGGGGGCGATCAGTGGGGGGACGGGAGAAGCGTGCATCTTTCGTGCCCCTTCTAGGCCCCAGGGGGTTCTTTTCTTCAGGGCCCACTGAGTGTACTAAAAGGTGCACTTGTCTTCACCCCCACCATGTATCGCCCACCAGTTACGCAACGCCCGAGCTCCAGCTCGCGCAGGCCGCCGGGGTCGCCCCGCTGGGCGCGCCGCGCGAAGAGCTCCACGTGGCCGACCCGCAGGAAGGACCTCGCGGCCCGGCACGTGATCGCGCATGCCTCCTGCTGCACGATGTCTGGGTCCCGGCCTCCGCCTCGCTGCTGCGCTTGGGGCCCGTCGCTGTACCACGGTCTCGTCACCACTTCCGAGTGCGAGGCGACGAGGGAGACGGCCCGCGTGGTCGGCACTCCCAGGTGGTGCATCGCCTCCGAGGCCAGGAACTCCCGCACGCTGGAGCGCAGCACGGCCCTGCCGTCAAAACCGCGGCAGAATGGTGTCCGGCCCGCACCCTTGAGCTGCAGCTCCCAGCGCTGCCCGTCGGGGCCCGAGAACTCGCCGATCGAGATAGCGCGGCCGTCTCCGTAGCCATTGCCGTTGCCGAACGGGCGGGGGTTCACCTCTTGGCCGTAGACGGACAGGACATAGGGGGTAGCCCATGACTGGAGCCCATCAACGGCAGTCAAGTCCCCAGAGAAGAGGCGAACAAATCTCTCGGAGGCGGCCTCGTGTTCGCTGAGGCCCAAACTGGCCAACATCTCCGCACTCCTGGCCACCAGATATGGATCCCTCAAGGCCTCCGGCTGCAGCGGCACGTAGTGTCCCGTCCGCACCTCCCTGGGGCGCCTGTTGGGAGCGTTCTGCGCCGCCTCGGGGTCCTGAACGAGGTCTCGGACCCAAGAGTTGTCGCACCTGCTGATCAGATCATCTAGCGTCCCTACAGCCCCGACGTCTGAGGCCGCGATGAGATCCACGACGCCCCGAAGCATCACGACCAAATCTCCCGACTCCACCCTTCCGCGGGACTTCCCGAGCCGCACCAGCCGCCGTAAGGGTCCCGGGGGGCCTGGAGCGGCAGGGAAGCGCCCGCCGACGCTGGATCACCCACGCGCGGGCCCATGGACAGCGACACGACGCCTCAGCTGGTTGCGTGATCATCGACCCCCAACGAAACAAAATGACTGCCCGTGTTTACCATACACTGACGACTCTCTGTCGCTCTATGGCCACGCATGGCCCGTGAGCGTTTTTTCATTCGGCGTTTCGAAAGTGGGCGGGAAGGGGGGGGAGGGGATGGGGTCTGGCTCCAGACCTCTGCTTAGTGCGACGGTTTGCAGCAGAACGTCCTGTGGGGGAGACTCCACCTGCTTGAAACAGGCGCCAAAAACAGCCAAGATCTAGTCCAAGGGGGAGGGGGATGGGGGGGGGGCGAGAGCCCGCGCCGATCGGGAAAACAATGAATCAACAAACGACGACCCCACGTCTACATGGCAGAGCAGTGCGGGCGCTGGGAAGGGCCAGGTCACTCCTTGCGGACAGACCTGCCCCGACTTGTGGCCGCGCCATCGCCGCGGCGACCTCCCGAACCGACCTGGAGGTCTGGCTCGGGGCCGGAAATCACGCAACGAGCAGCGCTCATGGTCTTCGCGCCCGGGCTCCTCCTCCTCCTCCTCCTCCTCCTCCTCCTCCTCGTTCGAGGCCCATCCCTCCTCCTCCTCCTCCTCCGCCTCCTCCTCCTCCTCCTCGCGATCGCGCTGGAGCGCGGCGGGGCCACGTGCCCGCCGCGCCCCAGCGCCCGCCGTGCTCTCAACCGCGGCCTCCGCACCTCGGGGACACGGCCGCCCCGCGCGCCGTCCGGGCCCGCGGCGCCCTCCCGCGGCGCCGGCGGCCCCGGGCGGCGGCCGCGGCCAGCAGCGCGGGCGCGAGCGCCCGCGCGAGCGCCGCCGCGCGGCCGCCGGCGCCCTCGGCCCGCCGGCGGGCGCCGAGGCGGGCGCCGCGCGGAGGCGCGGCGCCCCGCGCGGGCGGCGCGCGCGGGCGGCGGCGGCGAGCCCCGGCCGCCTCGGCGCGGCGGGCGCCGCGGCCGCCGCCATCGGCGCCTCTCCGCGGGCCGCCGCCGCGCGCTCCGAGGCTCCTCGCTCGAGAGGCCCCTCGCTCGAGGGGCCCCTCGCGAGGGCCTCGAGCGCGGAGCTCTCCCCGCGGAGGCCTCTGCGGGGGGTCCGCGCCGCTGGCGCGGCCCGAGGGCGCCGCCGCCGCCGCGGCCTGGGGGCTCGAGCCAGGAGGGGAGTCCCGAGATCCGATGCCTTGTTGTCTTAGAGGCCTCCCAAATGGGGTCGGAGTAGATGGGGCCGTCGGAGGATCGCGCCGCATCGCCGATGCATCGGCGATGCGCTGGCATCGTTGGCCACGCCCAGGCGACGTCGACGTGAACGAAGTCGGGCTCCACATCGAGTCGCATCGGCGATGCATCGGCGATGTGGCGCGGTCCTCCGACTCCACCTACTCGGGCCCCATCTGGGAGGCCTAGATACAGGGGAACCTAGAATCGAATCGATAGGTCTGATCGGCGATCGAAATGAATCGGATCGGCGGAAATCGGCAGCCGAGTCAGGAAAAAACGAACCGGCGGAAATCGGCAGGCTAGAAGGCCTCCATCGATAAATCGGAGCCCGAATCGGAATCCGAAATCGAATCGAATCGGAATCGAAAGCCATCGACATCGAATCGAATCGAATCGGAGGAATCGAAATGTGCCCCGTAGATGTCTTCAGCACGGGGCCACCGGAAGTCCCGACCTTTTTCTTGGGGCTGGCTTTTCGCGTGCTCGGGCGGTCTGGATCTGGGAAGCGGCCTTCAGGCGCCGAACAACTGTCGAACACGTCCGTCTTGATTTAGGGCGGCGCTGCAACGCAGTGTAATGCATTGCAGCGCCATGCAGAGCACAGCAAGGCAAAGAAATGTGACGCAACCACATGCAAAAGCAATCAAACTAATACAACGCAACGCAACGCGACGCGATGCGACGCGATGCGAAGCAATACGAAGTAATGCATATGACATGCATACCAAGCAATGCAAACCAGTGCAAATCGATGCAGGGCAATCCACAGACATAGCCATGCAACCAATGCACACACATATATATATATATATATATATATATCTATATTTATATTCATCCGAGCAAACCAATGCAAATAAATGCAATGCGATGCATGCGAAGCAATTCATGCCAATTCGAAGCAACGCAAAACAATGCAAAACAATGCAATGCGATGCAACACAATGCAATGCAATGCAAGCCACGCCAAAGCTACAACAGCACAATGCAGAACAATCAAAAGCAAAACAAAGAGCATAGCCATGCAGAGCACCGCACGCGAAGCAGTGCGACGCAGTACGAAGCAACACAAAGCACTACAGCGCGATGCAAAACAATGCAAACCAGGGCGCGGCAATACAAGACAATACCCATGCAACTCGGGCCGGACGAAAGGGGGGGATAACAAAAGGGGGGGGGTGAGAATCAGCTCACGTAGCTGATTTTCCCGGCGAGGGAGCTATGTATCGAGGAATGGGCCCCTCGGTGGGGCCGAAACCAGCTGCATGCAGCTAATTTCGTACCCCCCCCCCTACCCCATCCCCCCCTTTCGTCTGGCCCGAGCAACACAGTGCACGGGCGGCGACGGGCGGCGACAAGTCGGCCAGACCGCCAGCCAAGCCCACAATGGGCGGCGGCGGCGGGTGGCGGCGGGCGGCGACCAGCCGGACACCGCCAGCCAGGCCCAGTCTCGTAGAAGACATGTAGGCAGCCCTAAGTGCAAGCAGTGCTCGGGGAACCATAGTGCTGGCGAGTAGTCCGCCAAGCAAGCAGGGCATTGCTTGGCACTGCTTGGCATTGCTCGGCGCTGCTTGGCGCTGCTTGACATTGCTTGGCATCGCTTGGCATCGCTTGGCACTACTTGGCATCGCTTGGTATTGTTTAGCATTGCTTGGCGCTGCTTGGCGTTGCTTGGCGCTGCTTGGCATGGCTTGGCATGGCTCGGCGTTGCTGGGCAACCTGGGTAACGCCCCTTCAAAAAACAGAGAGGACACAAAACCACAGAACCCGAGGAACCGGAGGAAGGCTGAGGAGGAGGAAGAGGAGGAGGAGGAGGAGGAGGAAGAGGATGACGAGGAGGAGGACGAGGAGGAGGAGGAGGGTGAGGAGGAGGAGGAGGTGGAGGAACCGGAGGAAGGCTGGTCTCCCAAATGCAACATGCCAAAAACAAGCAACAAAGAACTAGGGAACCCGGGAACCCCGGGAAGGCCAGCCGGCGCAGGCCTGACGCCCAACGGTGCAAGAATTAGGTCGGGCATGTCCCCCTACAGGCGGATTTTCGACGACATAGTAACAATACACAACAAACGTGCGCAAACATAGTAAAAAATCGTGCCCAGATGATTTTTGACCAATTTTTGAATATTCCTCCTGTGGAGGGACAGGCCCGACTGAATCTGCAAGAACCACCTGGGCAAGCCGAATCGGGACGTACGACCACCTGCGAGCCTCGAGCAGACCGACCGACCGACCGTCCCAGAGGCGACGGCAGCGGCTCTCGGCAGAAGCGGGTCGCACCCGCGGGGGAGTGGGGGGGCGCGGGGTCACGCCGCTGGCGGCGGCACACGCCGACATCCGGCTCGGCGACAGCACGCGCCCCTGCTGCCCCTCCTCCCTCCTCCTTCCTGTCGCCTTCTGCTGCTCTTCCTCCCTCTCTCCCTCCCTCCCTCCTCCCTCCCTCCCGCCCTCCTCCTCTTCTTCCTCCTCCTCTTCCTATTTCCTCCTTCTCCCTCCTTCTTCCTGAATCTTCCGTTAGTTCTTCCCACTCACTCTTCCTCATCCTTCTCCACCTTTCTTCCTCCTTCCTCTGTCTTCCCTTCCCCCTCTTCGCGTCGTCTTCCTCTTCCTCCTCCTTCTCCTCCTCCTCCAGAACTTTCCCCCAAACGCGGACGCATCCCCTCCAAGAAACTAAACACTTTTATGAACCTCCAGGAACCCTCGGCTCTGGAAACCTCCGAACACATCCTTCTCAGTCTCTCCCAAAGGAGAACAATGCATATGGTACTGGACAAAAGCCCCAATCAAAGTCTTTTTAGGGCTGTAGGGCTATTGGGCTATAGGGCGATGGGGCTATGGAACTATATGGCTATAGGGCCATAGGTCTATAGGGCTATAGGGCTATGGGGCCATAGGACTATAGGGCTGTAGGGCTATAGGGCTATGGGGCTATGGGGCTCTGGGGTTATGGGGCTATAGGGCCATATGGATATGGGTCTATATGGCTATGGGGCTGAAGTGCCATAGGACCATCGAGCTATAGGGATATAGGGATACAGGGCTATGGTGCTGTAGGGCTATAGACATAAAGAGGTATAGGGCTATAGGGCTATAGGGCTATGGGGCTATAGGTCTATAGTGCTATGGGGCTATAGGACCTCAGGACTGTAGGGCTATATGCCTATAGGGCTATAGGGCTATGGGGTTATGGGGTTATAGGGCTATAGGGCTATATGACTATAGGGCTATAGGGCTATATAGCTATAGGGCTCTAGGTCTCTAGGGCTCTAGGGCCATAAGGCTATAGGGCTATGTGGCTATAGGGGTATTTGACTATGTAGCTATAGGGCTATGAGACTATAAGGCTATAGGGCTTTGGGGCTATCAAGCACCCGGGCGGGCCGCGGAAATAGGTGACACACCTCACCTAACCATATGAATCCGCTAGGACACCTGCAGAGGCAAGCTCTGATCGGGGAAATCATAAGTTGAGAGGAGGATGAGGAGGTTGAGCGCCCACACTTCCCTGGCCACCCATGCTCTCCTGATGAAGTCTGCCGAGGGAATCGTACAGGCGGCGCCATGCAGCTGTACCGTCGTCCACCACGACCTGGTCGGCGCTCATCTCCAGCGACGCGCGGGCCTGAAAGGTGGCTGGCGGCGGGCGCAGGAGGAGAAGGAGGAGGAGGAGGAGGAGGAGGAGGAGGAGGAGGAGGGGGATGAGGAGGAGGAGGAGGAGGAGGTGGAGGGGAGGAGGAGGAGGAGGAGGAGGAGGAGGAGGAGGAGGAGGAGGAGGAGGAGGAGGAGGAGGGAGGAGGAGGAGGAGGAGGAGGAGGCCGAGACCTGGTCAACTTTCTGCTCTCCTGCCCAGCGTGAGCTTTACCCTCGTGGTGGGCCTGCTGTCGACCACCACCATCGACCAGGGCTGGATCACCAGTGCTTTTCGGGGATGGACGGAGCCCCCTTTAGCAAAATCTTGTTTAGTGAAAACGACCTCGGGCCCAAGCATGGCGGGCGCAAGCCTGGAAAATGACGCCCGCGGCGCCCTCTCGAGAACCGAAAACGGACAATTAAATAATCGACGTGTCAGGGTGGGGGTTCTGTCCACCCCCGAGTTTCTCTCGTCGGCGCGATGCGTCGGCCGTGCCCAACAGAGCACTACAATCTCCAGCAGCCAGGGCGTTCCAGGGCCTCCCCAGGGCCCGCGCAGAGCGTTCCCATGCGCCCGGAAGGCGCGCCAGTGCGGTGCCCAAGGCTCCCAGGTCTTCCCAAGCCCTCCGGAGCTTCCCAGGGCGCTCCTCGCGCCGAGGGCGCTCCTAAGCGTCCCAGGAACGGTTCTGGAGCGCCGAGGGCTCCCCCAGGGCACCCCAGGCGCCCGCCACGATGAATTAGCTGCCGCCCAAGGCCCAGGGCGCCCCTGGGTGTATGGCGGTGGTAGTGGAACCCAAACATCCAAAGTCTTGAACAAATCAAGCAGTTTTCTGTCGTTTTCGGCCCCCAGGGGCCCTTGCCGGGCCAGAGTTAGCCTGTTTCGCCCAAGTCCTCCCCCTTCGCCCAGCCCATTTCGCCCCGGTCCGCTTCGCCCGAGGCCCGCTTCGCCCGAGGCCCGCTTCGCCCGAGGCCCGCTTCGCCCTGGCCCGCGGCGCCCGTCGCTGTCTCTCGCCGTGGTCGTCGCCGGTTGTGGTCGTCGTCGCCCGCCCGCCCGCCAACTTTCGTGTCCTGCCCGCCCGACCCGCCCGTTAGGGTCCACCCGCCCGAGCCCGACCCGCCCGTTAGGATCCGCCCGCCCGACCGGCCCGGCGGCGAAGGGGCCCGCCGGAGAAGCGGGCCTCAGGCGAAGCGGGCCCCCAGCGAAGCGGCCCGCCGGCGAAGCGGGCCGCCCGCGAGGCGGGCCGCCGACGGAACGGGCCCAGGCGAAGCAGGTCGGGGCAAAGCGGGTCGGGGCGAAGCGGGTCGGGGCGAAGCGGACCCATGCCACTGGGCCCTGGGGCCATCAGAAAACGACTCAAGATGACAAGCCGGCCCTGGGGAAAGGGCTGGGGCTTTCGGGGGCGCCGTGCTGATACAACATCGAGACATCGGATCTCGAGGAAGGTGGGCCCACCGACCTCAGGCCAGACGCCAGCCCTACCCGCCCCCCGAAAACAAGAAACAACGAGGAGCAAGCACGTGAACGCAGGGCCACGGCACTTGGCCGCGAAGGGCGCGGACAGAGGCGCTTCCGGCTGTTTCCTTCGGCCGCCGCGGAGACCGCCTCTCTCCCCTCCCCGCAGGGCTCCGGGCTGTCTCGCCCCGAGGCCCCGCAGCCGCTGAAGCCCCCCGTGGGGGGCCTCTGGAAGGCAACCGAGGGCCACAGAGTAAAAACACACGCCTCGATCACCGATCGCCTCGGGGCCGTCTAGCCACTCCCCGGACAGAGACGCCGCCTGTTGCCCTCTTCTCCGACGTCGCAGCTGCCTTCTTAAACGTGGCCCCCTCCTCCTCCTCCTCCTGCTCCTCCTCCTCCTCCTCCTCCTTCTCCTCTATCGCACCCTCCAGAAGACATACTTGGGAACTACCCTTCGGAGTATGTGTGGGACGCTGGGTCCCTCCTCTTGAGGGTCAACGAGAAGGGGGGGGCGGCTCGGGGGGGAGGAACGTCTACCTGCAATCGGCGATACATCGGGCTTCAGATCGACGATGTGCCCCCGATGGCGAGACTGCATGTTCCTGGGCGGGGTGGCCTATCGGGCCCCCCTCGGCGATGAATGGGCGATTAGGGGCCGATGCATCCGCCCCCTGAGCCTATCTAGGGGAACAGAAAATGGCATAAACATAAAAACTCGGAGGTCCGCGCGGATTTCTCGGATCGGCGCTGGGGCCCCCGGCGGCGCCTCCGGCGCCGCCCCTGGCGCGCTCCGCGCGCCAGGGAGGGGGGTCCAGCGCCGATCCGAGAAATCCGCGCGGACCTCCGAGTTTTTATGTTTATGTCACTTTCTGTTCCCCTACTATCCTTCATAAAATTGCCCCCGACTTGCACCCCTCCTTTTCTCCTCCGCCCGGCGCCTGCGCTTGGCGGAGCTCCCGCACGAGCGACCGCTTGTCTGTGAGGCGCGCGCTTGCTTTCTGCGTGGCGCGCTCTCCCCAGCACGAGGCGGAGAAGCGGGAGGGGAAGGGAGGGCGAGGGGACAGGGAAGGGCAAGGTGCCCCCACAACTCGGGTCGGGCGACAAGGGGGGATAGCAAAGGGGGGGTTTGAGAATCAGCTCACGTAGCTGATTTTCCTCCCGGCGCCGGGAGGCGGCTTTGTATCGAGGAATGGGCCCCTCGGTGGAGCCGAAACCAGCTGCATGCAGCAGATTTCGGACCCCCCCCTTTCCCAATCCCCCCCTTTCGTCCGGCCCGACCATCGTCACCACATCAGTCTCCATGGTGCTGCTGCAGCGCGCTGCGCCGCGCTTACCTGTGCTTGTCCCCAGTCTTGCCGAAATCATCGAAACTACATCCGAACTCTCGAGAGAATCTGATTCACGTTTTTTCTGTTCCAACCAGGTTCAGAGCGGGCCAATGTCGTCGCGTAGATCCGACTTGTTTTGTTCCAGCCGGGGGGCTAGGCGAAACAATGAGCCAGGCCAGAGCTGCCATCTCCAGTCCTGGAGGCCATGGTGAATGCTATCTGGAACTTCTACACATTCACGCTCGTGCGAGCAGTGTAATCTCTTTCCCGGCAGCCTCCGCAGCTCTCAAACTTGGGAGACCGCCTGTCATTCGACGCCAGAACGGAATCACAGCTCTGACCCGCCATCTGCTTTTGCCGCGGCCCTCTCACCACGCATCGCCATATTGTTTTCTTGTTTTTGTTGCTTGCCCCCCCCTCTTTTTCCCCACCCACGCATCGCGATGTATGCCGTGCGCACCACTGAAACTACTGACATGCAAATCTTCATCGCGTTGCAGTGCCCACCATTTGAAATTTGGCAAACGAGGGGTATCATCAGAGGCAGCATTCTGAATCCAAGGTCTGGGCACTAGGGGACCTCGGTGTCAGCGGGGGCCCAAATTTTCTGTGATGCACCCATTGGGGCGGAATGCGCACGTTCTTACGACGAACGCATGCCCGCTAGGCATGCGTGCGATTCCCCGGGGCTGTGTTTTCAAGTGGCGAAGTGTTGCTGCCCGTCAGCACCGAAACATCTGCTGCCACAATCAAACCAAATCCTCTTCCCCATGCGCCTCGCGCGGATAACAAATCGTTACCGGACACGAGCTTGCAGTTGAAGGATGTACTTGCTGCGTGGATCCTTGCAGCCCGCAGCGCGAGGACGAGGCACCCGCGCTTTCCCGATGAAGACGGACAGAGGACAGGGGAGGGGGGAACAGGGCAGGCGCGGAGTACAGTCGGGGGCGTTGACCTAAGGAACCCTAAATAAGGAACGATGCCCCCGTTTTCCATAAGTTCAACTTCGATTTCCGAAAACCTAAGGGAAACCTGAGGCAAGCTGCGAAACACTTAAGGAACGCGGAGCCCCTCCCCAACCAAAAGGGTTCCTTCTTCAGGGCCCCGACTGTAGGGGGAAAGGGGGAGGGGGCAGGAGGGGGCGAGGCTGGGGAGCAGTGGAGGGAGCAGGAGGACGAGCAGGCCGAGGAGCCAGGAGCGGCAGGGCGAGGCCGGGGGAGCAGGGCGGACAACGCTGGTGCTGACGACCTGCAGCAGCCAGACGGGCCACACGACGGTGCTCGCCCAGCCGCGTGGTGCTCGCCGGCCCCCGCCTGCGCCAGGCCACCCACCCGCCGCCGTCGCCAGGCGCGCCGCCGCCGTCGGGCTCGAGGCCTGGCCTCACGAGCACCCGCGCACAGTGTCCGCCATCGCAGATACCCCCGGCGCCGTGCCGCTCTTCACCGCGCGGACCCCCGCAGAGGCCTCGACCCGCCTCCCCGGACTGGGGCCTCGCCCCGACGAGGCTGGTGGACGGTCCTGGGCCACTGGGACCCGGCGAGGGGCCCCCGGTGGCCGAAACGCGGCGGGGCCCACGATGGCTGCAGCCAAGGCCCGGCCCGCTCCGGGGCCGCACCTCCGCGCTCCTGCGGCCAGCAGGGCTCCGCCCCGCGAGGCGGCCACGCCAGCCACGCGGCGGGGGCCCGCCCGCCTGGATGACGGCGATTCCCGGCCTGCCGCGCGCCGCGGGTGCCGAGGCGCGGCTGCCGCACCGCGTCGGGTCCTCGAGATCCGTCGGGTGGGGCAACCCACGCGAGTTGGGGCCGCGTGCGCCTTTCGGGGCACCTTTCTGGCCCGCGGCGTCAGTTTCGGGGCCGTCTGGGGCACCTGTGAGGCAACCTCCCTGCCATCCCCGGTCCCCCACGTTTCTTGCCCCCCCCCCCCCCTCATTGCCGTCCACCCGACGTCGGCTGCTGCCACTGAAGCCCAGGATGCTGCCACACGGCCGCCCCGAGCGCTGCGGACGCTGTGCGGGCATCGCGCCCGTCACGTCGAAGAAGAACGAAGCGACGTTTTCTGGGATAGACACGACAAGAACGCATTCTGCATTCGCGGCCATAACGGGCGTTATTGGGGGGTAGGGGGTGGCGACAGGAGGGGGCATAACGCAGCGGCCCCCCCCCGGCTGTGGTGTTGGACGCACCGTGGCAGTGCCGGGGACGCACTGAGGGGGGGAGCGTTAAGTCATGGGGTGGGGAGAGGGGGGAAGGGTAGGGGGCATAACGCGCGCTAAGGCCCAGAGGGTAAAACAAACGCACTCTCCAACAGCCAGGATCGCCTTGGCAACGACTCTTTCGTGACTGATGCTGTACAGGCGAAGCACGGCACGCCCCGCGCCTGCGAAGCACCCGCTCTTGACGCAAAAGTGCAGCAAGGCTTCCGGCAAGGAGCGATGAGGCCGCAGGAGGTCGGGCCAACGCTTGCACTCAGGGGTGTGCGGCAGTGGAGGGGGAGGAGGAGGAGGAGGAGGAGGAGGAGGAGGAGGAGGAGGAGGAGGAGGAGGAGGAGGAGGAGGAGGAGGAGGAGGAAGGAGGAGGAGGAGAGGAGGGAGCGCAGGAGAGAGAGGAGGAGGAGGAGGAGGAGGAGGGAGGAGGGAGGCGGAGGAGGAGGAGAAGGAGCAGAGAGCAGAGGCAGGAGGAGGAGGAAGAAGAGAAAGAAGAGAAGGGAGAGGAGGAAGTAGGGAAGAGCAAGAGGAAGACGAGGAGGAACGCAAGGGGAGATGGGGAGGATGGGGAGGGGAGGTGGGCAGGAGAGGACGGAGAAAGACGGATGAGGGGAGAAAGAGGGGCGGGGCGGAAGAGGGGGACAGGGAGGAGGGGGAGGCGGAGGGAAGAAGCGTTGCTTTGGATCTCTCGGCTGAACGTTGCCCGAAGGAAGGATAACGGAAGCAGGAGGAAGGAGGGAGGAAGGCTAGGAGGAGGAGGAGGAGGAGGAGGAGGAGGAGGAGGAGGAGGAGGAGGAGGAGGAGGAGGAGGAGGCAGGAGATGATGATGGCGTTGAGGATAGTAGTGATTCTTTAGCATGCACACAAAGACGGCGCACCTGGGGCCTGGACCGCGGGGCCTTCCTCTAAGACCAGCTGTTCGGCTCGAGTCGTTTTCTGGCAGTCCTGGGGTAGGTGGAGGATCCTGGGAGGCCAAAACCGGCGAAACAAATCAGGACCCGTGTCCCTCAGGACGCGTTCTGGCCATCGCTCGGACGTCCATTCCCTGTGTTTTTTTCAGATTTCGTGCGTGTTTTTTTCGCCAGAAGATCAAGGATGCTCCTCGATGGTCCTCGCCGAGAGAAAAATGCACACGTCCGAGCGATGCCAAGCGTTAGCTTCTTGGCGAATGCTGATGATGAAACCCACGGCGGTGGCCGGGCGCAGGCTGGACACAAATCGTGGGTCCCACGGCGGCCAGCGACCAGAAGCTCCCCTCGTCCAGCTCGCGCTGCAGCTGGCCTCGCCAGGGCCGGTTGCGGAGGACAAGCCCAAACGAGAGAGAGAGAGAGAGAGAGAGATAGAGAGAGAGAGAGAGAGAGAGAGAAAGAGGAGGAGGAGGATAAGGAGGAGAAGGATGGGGGAGGGGGAGGAGGAGGAGGAGGAGGACCAGTGTAGAGCGAAGAGGCATCAACGATGTTGGAATCAACCCTCCCTCCAAGCTCCTTCTTCATAGGCCCCATACAACGGTTCATGTCCATTGAAGGAACTGCCTCTTTGGAAGACAACCGAAGACCCTGGAGCATGCCAGAACATTGTTCTCGGGATTCCAACGCCACGGATCAGCCTACTCTTGCGTCTTGACGATCCAGAATCGTACCAGAACGCAGTTCTTGAGGCTTCAACACAGCGGATCCACATAACTGTTGCAGTTGAACTAGTATGATCCAGAATCCTTTCAAAACATCATTTTTGGCACGTTGATGATGGGAATCAGTGGAACTCTTGCAATTTTGTACAAACGAGCGTGCGCCGCGCTGCGGCGAGAGCCACATTTTGAAAACGACTCGCCCTCAATCCGTGAAGCTCTTACAAATCTGAAAAAATAAAAATGCGACGCGATAAGGCGAGAACCACATTTTGAGAATGCGCCGCCCTCACTCCGTGAAGCTCTTGCAAATGTATAAAAACAAATTTGCGCCGCGCTAATGCGATAACCACATTTTAATAACGACCCGCCCACAATCCGTGAAGCTCTTGCAATTTCTTAATACGAATGTGCGCCGCGCTAAAGCGAAAGCCACATTTTGAAAACGACCCGCCCTCCATCTGTGAAACTGTTGTCAATTTTTAAGCTTCAGAGAAAACAGTGGTGAGGAAGTCTCAAGCGAAACGCCTGGACCGCCCTGAAAACTTAGTCCCCAATCAGAGCTTGCCTCTGTAGGGGTCCTAGCGGATTCATACGGGTAGGTTAGGTTTGCCACCGATTTTCGCTGCACGCCCGGGTGCCCGGGTGCCCGGGGGTGCCCGGTGGTGCCCGGGTGCCCGGTGGTGCCTTGGTGCCCGGGGGTGCCCGGAGGTGCCCAGGGGTGCCCGGAGAAGCCCCAGGGTGCCCGGGTGCCCCGGGGTGCCCGGGTGCTCTATCGCCCTATAGCCCTATAGCTCTATAGCCCTATATCCCTATACACCTATAGACCTATAGCCATATAATTCTATAGCCCTATAATAGCCCTATAGCCCTATAGTCCTTCTGCCCTATAGCCCAATCGCCCTATAGCCCTTAAAGGCCTATAGCCCTATAGCCTTATTGCCGTGTAGCCCTATAACCCTATAGTCCTACAGTCCTAGCCCTATGGTCCTATAACCGTATAGCCCCATAGCCTTACAGCCCTAAAGATATTATGATTGGGGTTTTCCTCCGGTATGATTTCTAAGGAAAAGGAATGGTAGAGGAGGAGGAGGCGGAGGAGGAGGAGGAGAGGAGGAGGAGGAGGAGGAGGAGGAGGAGGAGGAGGAGGAGGAGGAGGAGGAGGAGGAGAGACTCTTTAGAGGGTCA